>CM055613.1:18205968-18478960 GCA_029379385.1 Quillaja saponaria | reverse complement strand
AAAGAAATATTTAAGAAAAATTGGAAAGATGATTTTTTTTTTTCCTTCTGCCATTTAGTTATGTTGCAGGTTCTTTTATTCTCAACTTGGGTCATTGGGGTGATAGGCTTTGGTTCTTCTAAGTGTACTATAAGAACTCACCACATTTGCGTACTAAAGCAGACTTAGAAAAAGTGATGCATGTAGTAATTTTTTGTATTTGCAATTTGCATTATTTGCGTCCATGTCTTTGCAAATAGAGTCCTCATGAAATAAAAATCCTAACACTGATACTTCTAATGCAAATACATAAAACAAATTTTTTTGGCACCATATTTCTCGAACATATCTACATTTGCATTTTTTCATTTCGGCTTTACCTTTACAGACACAGTTATCTAATATTGGCATCGTTTCATGTGAGCTTGTCTGCAATTTGCAAATTACGTTTTTTTTGTCTACATATTACAGACACAGATAATATAATAATATACTTGGTGAAAATGGCATTGACATTGTCATTATAGTTGGGGAAGTGGGTTGGTTGTGGTGTTTGGTGAGGGTGGTAGTGATAGAATGATTTGGTTCTCAATCATGGTGAACAGCCAAACAATGATCAGTGGTATGTCTTTAGCTTCTATGGTAGTTAGGCTAAGTTTGATCATACTTTTTCTGAAGGTGATATGGCTTTTAAATAATCATAGCACCTAATTTTTTTTTGAGGGGTGTATGAAATAAATAATTAGGAAGAAGTTTCCACAAAGATATCTGAAAAGGTATTAGAGAATGTAAATAGTAAACGGAAAATAAAAGAGAAGCCTTAACCTAAACATGCGAGACAATTAACAATAAATCTACATAATTATAAAATAAAGATTAAGGTTTGGATTTTTAACCCTCAATCAATACCTATTGAATTAGACATGATCAAGGTTCAAACCCAAGCAATCATAAGATCAAAGAAATCAAAAGCTTACAAAATCTAGGCTAAATTAGCAAAAACTTCACTTTAATTTGCACAACAATCAGTACAAGTCTGTATCTGGAGCTTTAGAACTCCAATTAAGCAAATTTAATGGCTATGAAAGGTTAAGAGCCTCTAATTTCCAATCCTATATACATATATATATATATACCAAGTAGAGGACTGGTGGAGGCCCTAAAGAGAGAAGGAAGATCACGGAGATAGTGAAGTAGGGAGCACCAAGATTGCTAAAAGAGTTATGCTATGCAATGCATTAATTAAAGACAGAAATTAAAGATAGAAATTAAAAGGGAAGGAGAAACGATGGTAGTCCATTCGCTAATCCAGGGAAGGGAAATGCATGAATACGAAAAAGGGAGGCGAAGTGGCGGTAATCCGACACGCTAATCCTGGGAAAGGGAATGCAATGCAAAAATTAAAGACAGAAAGAGAATGTCATTGGTAAAAAAATAAGGTTCCATTTGGAGAATAAATTGGCATATAAAATGATTGAGGTTTTTGAGTAAAGATTGGAGAAGTGTGAGAAACAAGTTCCTTACCTGAAGGTATCGCTGTCACTGATTGGGCTAGCTGGCTAATAGCCTGAACTAGGTCATCCTGCTTGAACTGGATATAATCTTTTAGATTAGGAGGGGCAACAATTTTTAATTGTTCTTCATCAGCAATGTCTGCCTAAGATTGCTTTGAAAGTACTATAGGTTTTTGGATTAATTATTGAATGGCTAAAAGTGTCTCTATACGGAAAGGTATAAGACTCTTCAAATTGTTTTTGAATTGATTGAGCTGGGGAACTGGATGGTCCCTCATTAAATTAGATTTTTGATTTTAGGGGAGGTTCAACCTCTTTTTCTTTCTTTTTTTATGGCATATAATTAACCTCTGAGTAAATCTACTCTAACCAAAAAAATTTTGATTTAGTAAAACTTTCTTTGCAGATTTGCAATATACTCTAACCAAAAAATTTTGATTTAGCAAATCACTTTGAAATTTGGAAATGCATAAAATAATTGCTAAAATTTCTTTTTGATGGATAGAATAGTTTTGTTGAGCAGAATTCTAATATTTTGATACATATGCAATGATATACAAGTTTGCCATTAATGGATTGCTTAAGAATGCCACCATAACTAATGTTTGAGGCATCTGTTTTAACAATTTTGAATGCTATAGGATCAGAAAGATAAAAACATGGTAAATACTTGACCCGAAGCTTAATTTGCTTAACAATGTTAGTATGGATGTCAGACCAGGGAGGAGGATCTATCTTTAGTCTCTCATGCAATAGTTTGATAAGATTACTGAACACCTGGAAAGAAATCAGACATATAATTGAGGCAACCCAGAAATCTTTGTAACTGAGTTTTATAAATGATTTGATCAAAAAATTTGTCAACAAATTGGATAGTTCTATTTATTGGAGTAATAGCTCCGTGGTGAATATTGTGACCAAGAAACCTTATTGTTATTTGAAAAAGACTGAAATTTGTTCTGGAAATAGCCAAACCATTTTGCTTTATAATATCAAAGAAAAGATTAAGATGTTTGAAGTGTTCATCAATATTTTGTGAAAAGATTAGAACATCATCAATATAAACTATGATAAATTTTGTATAGGGATTAAAAATATCGTTCATGATTCTTTGGAATTCAGAAGAAGCATTTTTTAATCCAAAAGGCATCACATTCCATTCGTATTGATCAAAAGAAACAGTAAATGCAATTTTGTATTTATCAGAATCTTTGATTTGAATTTGTCAAAAACCAGATTTTAGATCAAATTTTGAAAATAGTTTTGAGGAGTACAATCTATTTAGAAAATCTTTCTTGTTAGGAATAGGATGCCTAATCCATTGAAGAGCCTGATTGAGAGGTTTATAATTAATGATTAAACGAGGGGTACCATGTTCAATCTCTGCATTTTTATTAACATAAAAAGCAGAACAGAACCAAGGAATCTTACTTTTGCAAATTATTCCTTTGGAAAGAAGATCATTAATTTTCTTTTAATAGAAGTTAAGCATTTCTTGATTCATTTGTATTGAACAGGCCTTTGTAGGAATTTTCCTTTCATGAAAATCTTTTTCATAAGGGAGATCAACCATATGTTGTTTTCTTTTCCAGAAAGCATTCAGAAGATCAGAATAGATTTGCAATTGAATTTTTTCTTCAAAAATTTTTATATTATTTTTAATGATTGAATCATTGAGTTGAGTTTCTATTCTTTTGAAAGAAATTTCATCATAAAAAAAATTGATTTGTTTTTGTTTATTTTCAATAAGATTGAGAACCCTAAAAGTGGGTTTTTTAAGGAAAGGGAATGAAACGGTTTGACCCATAACTTCTTTAAAAATTCATTTGTTAACCCAAAAAGGATCTAATTGCCTAATAAAATCAATACCTAGGATGACTAGATTTGTGATATTCTTGGCAAGAAAAAATGTTGTTGAAATTTGTAAAGGGGAGTTTTCAATTATGACATTAGAACATTTGTAATAAATTATGATTTTAGAACCATTAGCCAAAATTAAACGTTTAGAAGTTTTTTCATAAAATTTGTTTGAACTTGTCCTTCTAGGATACAGCTTGAATCTGTTCCTGTATCAAACAGAGCAACTGTTTCGAGGACAAAAGTTTTCCTAATGATAAGTTTGATTAGGATATACTATTTTTGATATGAAATCCAAGTGATTAAATGGAGAAAATTATTATAAAAAATATCTAAGTTTTCATCTGAAGAGGAAGACTCATAATATTTTGATGAGGAAGTTGTAAAAGACGGATTTTTCTTTTCTTTTTGAAGAAGTTGGATTGCTAAATTATTTTCTTCTTGTTGATTTTTGAGATACTTGACTTCAATTTTGAGTTTTTAAACTTCATGTTAATGATCTTGAAGGGTTACAAGTTTCTTCTCATAATTAAATCTAGATAAAACATCTTTTAAATTGAAAGAATTAGTGACAATTGAAAGACTGTAAGGAGGTCTGCTTGATTTTTCTGGGGTTTCCAGGGTTTCTTTGAGTTTGTAGAAATAATTTTTCTTTTCTTCATCATTTGGAAGGTTAATAATAACTTCAAAGAGAAGATCTTGTTCTCTAGTGAGGACATTACATTCAAGAGTTTTTTGAGATAAATCTGAAGAAGTTTTGTCATCATTTTGGATTTGGTTAATTTTTTCAATATCAGAAGAGGCTTGAGCTTCACTATCAAATGAATCTTCAATTAGAAGACAATCAAGTTGAGCTAGAAGACCTTCATTGATATTTAAAGCTCTAATTTTCTTTGTAATTTTGCAGTATTTTGCAATATAGCCTGGTTTGTTACATTTAAAACAGACAACAGGTGGTTTATCTTTATTTTGAAAATATTGAGGAGCCCTTTTGTGATTTTTATGTTTGTGAATTCTTTTGCCAACTTTATTTTTGAAAGATTTTTCCTAAGTTTTGGGAGGATTATAGTAATGTTTCTTCTTGGGTTTAGATGAACTTTGAGGACAATCAAAACCATATTGAGAGCAAAAACTTCCTAAATCTTTACGATTAAAGGATTTTTCTTTGGCTAATTGTATTTGTATTTTGTCGTCTTGGCAAATTTTTAAAGTAACTTTCTGGACATAGCTGCAAAGCTGTCCATAAGTCAATTGTTCATATGGGATAATTTCATTATTAATATTTCGTATTTTTTCTCTAACTTTATCTCTTAAAGAACGAGGAAGACCAGCTAGAAATTTTTCTTTCCAAAAAGGTTGATTACTATCGAACCTAGAGAAGATCATGGTAAAGAATGTATTACCATCTAAAGTCAGATAGGGTATGACACTTAAGATTGGAAAGAAGTTCAGCGGATTTATCACCCCATATAGACAAATTTCTGATAAAATATTTTGTGATAGCATAAATAAGAGTATTTATGGAATCTTGAATTTGATTTCCTTCTTCGTTAAGGAGATGATTTCCTTCAGTATCAATTTTGATGGCTAAGTTTATTTAGTTTCGTTCATTTTCAGTGAGGTGTTCATCCTACTAACCTTTTAGTTGACTAGTAAAACTAGCTATTAAAATGTTAAGGATAGATTGATTGGAACAGTTGTGAAAGATTTGATTGGCAGTATTGACCATGATCATTTGTTGCAACATATTAAGAATATTGTATTTAGATTGATCATCTATATTCCATTCATAGATGTTATTTGCACTGAAAGAATTATTAGTTATCTGAGTTTTTCTTCTGTGACTAAGTTAGGAAGAGAAGCCCTAGGATAATATAATTTTTGTGGCTTTCGCTAGTTAGTGTTTTAAATTAGATTAATTTCTTTTCGAGAAATTTTCTCAGAATAATCAGTTTTTTTCGGATAAAGAATCTGCATAGCTTAAGTTATTAATTGAATTAGTTTGTTGAGGAGTGTCGGGGGAAATATTTTTCTTTATTCGAATAATTTGTTTAGAGATTTTGTCAAGAAATTCATGAGAATAAGATTTTGAACTAGAACGTAATTCTTTTTTAATCTTTGTGGAGATCTAGTAAGGAGAAAAAACAAGGTTTTCACTTTGAAAATTAGTTTTGGATTCAGAGAGATGATCTCCAATAGCATGAAGATAATAATTGGTATAATTATATTGTTTATAAAGAGATTGTATGTCTTTAGAATTAACTGTTTTAGTTAAATTTTTATTTTTGAAAGGATTTGCCGGTACATAAACCATTTTTCTAGTAGGATTATGGGCATGAATTTTTAAGGCCTTATGAGGAGGAAAAGCTGAATTAATAATTTCATCCTTATAAGTTACCCAATTTTTTGTATTTTGAGTATTAACATTTATGGACTTGGAAAAAGGATAATTGATACCCTTTTCCTTAGCATAAACTTCAAACCATTCTAAGAACGAAATATGAATTTTATGAGTTTCCATAAATTTACACTAAAAATTTTGAATTTTTGTCTTTTGCAACTAGTAAACTTTTCAAAAAACCAAGTTCTTTCATGATTATGGTTTTCTTGATAAAAATCTTTTCTAATGGAATTCTTATCAATTTGGAAAACAATTTGAATTGTATTGATTTTCAAGTTATCATTTAAAGATGAAAAAATAGGAGAATGAGGTTTCTTAGATTGATTGTCATCTTCTTTGGTGTATAAAGCTTTAGGAATCCTGGATGTGTTTTCTAAACCTTGAAGATGAATTGTTGAAGGAATGGAAGAACAAGAGTATCTAGATGAACAAGAATTTCTTGTTCAGTCTTGATAAGTTGATCTAAAATTCCTTTGACTATTAGTTCTATTAAAAGATATTTCTACTTTACCTGTAGGGTACTGAGTAATCACAGAAATAGAAGAGGGTTTTTGATCCTGAACAGGCATAGCCTTATCAAGAGTCTATTTTTCAGGGAGATTAACTTCTTCCCATGAGATTGATTTTGGAGTAGTAACATTTGCTTTTGAAAGATCATTTAAAAACATTACTGTTTCACCATTTCTTCTTTGTTGGAGAGATTTTGAAGTAAAAGCAGATATCATTGTTTTATATTGTATATGATAGACTACAACTATTGAGAAAGATCCAGGTTTGATATTAAAATTTGAAAGTTTAACATTTAAGACTAAAGAATCTAAATTTTTTTTATTTTTCAAAGAGATTGTCATGTTTGAAAAACAATTGAAATAGATTGGACCACTACAGAGACTAGTTTCAATCGTGCCTAAGAGTAATTCATGAAAATTAGTCATTCTACAATCACGTAGACATAAGAGAATAGAGAAATTAAGTCTTTCTCTTGTCAGAGATTTTGCTACAATTTAGACGCATCCAACATGCAAATAATTATATTTTTGCTTATGAATTTTTAAAGATTTGTCTAAAAGTAAAGGAATTTCTTCACAATCAGCGTCAATTGGAATTATATGTTCAACAGTTTTGATAGTATGATCACTTTTGAAAGTGAACATGGAATTAGGTTTGTGAATTCCATTGCTTGGAATTTTTGGAATTTTCCAATTGTCTACAGATTGAGAAATTTCTTCAAAATTGATTTTTTCTTTAAGAATTTTGTTAGATTGAAAGAAGACTCAGGAAGAGAAGTAGTAGAAGAAGAGCAAGAGAAAGATCTCAACATGATTAAAAGATAGAGGAGAAAAGCAATAGATGTACTAACCCAATCCCTTTAGTATCAAAACCTTAGGTTCTGTAGGTGTATAAGGATAAGTGTTGATCTTGGTTTACTAAACTGGATTAGATCTTAAGACTTGTTCCTGGTAAAACCATACAGCTTTATTTGGCCAATAAAACGCTCAACAAACTATAGTAGTTGGAACTTACTGCCTTACACGGGCTTAACCACGCCCTTCAATAGGCCTTATTGCCAACAGCAGGTCTCACTTGGAGTATTTTTGATGTCATCAATAAAAAATTATAATTTTGGACAGGATAAGATGTTCAGATCTAAGACAAAATAATAAAGAAAGCTTTCATCCCTATTTATATATATATTTATATATTTTATTTTATTTTCCAAAAAAAATTAGTAACCAGAGAGATACCATATCTCAAAGTTATATGTTCTAGGTTGTTATCTCCCAAAATATTTGTATTTAATTAAGATTAAAAGAAGACTTTTTAAGTTTTTATAAGATAAAATATTTCCAGAGATGAAGAAGAACGAATTTAAACAGGGAAAAAAAAAACCTACTTTATTACATGATATCATAAAGAAAACCTAAGCATGCAAACTAGGAAGAAATTATGAATAAGGCTAATTACCTTTGCAGCTTTAATCCTTGGTCCACCAACCTTGAAGATGAATTCAAGAATAGCCAACACTCCTTTCCTTGACTCCAAGATTGAAGGTTCAAGAGAAAATTCTCAAGAATTCTCCTAATTCAGTGGTATGCTAAAGATACTTGCTTCAGATGGATTTAAATTAAATGTAATTTTCTAATCACGTCAACAATAACACTAAATAAGATAACCATGTTTATTTATTTACTATAATTAATAGAATTAAAGGAGAGTAATAAAAATAATTGTTTCTGATTGATCGAAATTAAATGTAATATCCCTAACACATCATCAATCACCCCAATTAAAGTAATTATGTTTATTTATTATTGTAAATACTAGAATTAAGAACTAAGTATAATTATAGGTTGACTATATTTTGAGTTGCGTTTTGTGTTCATAACCTCTCTATGTATATCGATCATAAACAAAAAAATATTTTAAAAATTGAAATATATTTGTAGTTTTCTAGTGTACATTGTTGGTTTTTCTTAACCTCTCGCAGACTATTAAACTTAGAGTTAAAATTCGAATCAAATAGTTTTGAATAAGACACTATTTGAATTTGATTTCTAATATTTATTCTAATCTAAAGTGAATTTCAAATTCAAATTTGAATTTAATTATAAAAATAAAAAAAATAAAAAAGCATTTCTAATACTTGAATTCGAATTTATAAGGGTAATTAGGTGAAAAATAATATTTTTTTATTTAAGTTCTTAATTAAAAAAAATGATATTTATTTTTAATATTGATTCGAATTATTTTATCAAATATCAAATTAAATAATGTATTATTCGAAAACTCAAATTCAGATTTAAATATGAATAATTTGGTTAAAATTTCATCCTTTAAGGACCCATTTGGGTACGCGTCCCAGGATGCGGTACAGGCTACGGCCGGTGTCTCACGTGTTCTAGGACATAAACCCACCTCTTTTTTCTTCCTTTCTTTTCTTTCATCATTCCCTTTTATCCCCTTCTTGTCCTGCTCTCAACGGTCAAATTTTGAGTTTTTTTTCTTCTTATTTCCAACTCTATAAATACCACAATTCCCTTACTATTTTTCACACCATTCTCAAATTACTCATTTTCTTCAAATTTTCATACCTTTTTAAAGTTTTTAGTGTTTTATTTTTGTCAAAAACAATGGAGCAAAATAGTAAAATTATATAGAGACCACAAGATTTCAAGGCTTTCGCCGATTGTTGTACAGAGGAAAGAAAAAAAACAAGGAAAGCATTCGATATTCAAAGCTTTTGATTGGGCAAGTAGAAGTGCCAGATACACTGAGATCAGCAATCATATATTAGACTATAGTCAATTTAAAAACAAATGGGATAGACTAAGTAAATATTGAAATCTATATTGGAAATTGGGCAAGCAAATCGAAGTGTGATGGTTGTTGGGAATTATACGAGTTCGCTTTTAATCTTCAATAAGTTATAGTAAAAATAATAAACGATAGTTACAACAAAATATAAGTAGAAGAGAAGAGAAAAGTAAGAAATATTAACACAAAATATAACATGGTCCGACCCCTTGCCTACTAATAACTCTTGGAAAAAAAAGTTATTTTGCATCCTTTTACTCACATTATTTTAGCTATGTTCTAGAGTTTTAGTTAGTTTTTGCTTAGTTTAGTCAATTCTTAGTTGAATCTTTATTGTATTAGGATAATGAATCCTACTTGATTTGGGCTAGGATTAGGTGTTTTATATGAGTTATACATTAGACTAACTTAGTCTTTGTGTTTTGAAGGTCTAATACAAGAAAGGAAACCATTGGAGGCCAAACTAGAGGCTAAAAATGCACAAGACAAAGATGTTACCCATGAGACTGGTTCCAAAGTTAGCCCAGGTTGGCACCATGATGCCATGACATGGGCGTCGTGGTGCCCAAGCCAATACCAAGGTGCCCAGTTTCATTAATTTTTCATGCTGAGGTGCAGTTGCAACCATAGAGCCTGGAAGCTACAATGCGGGGCTGGCATGATTCCTAGTCCAAATTAAAGTGAAATTGACAGTTTTTAAGCCTATAAAAGGGGGATTAGCTTGAGAACTCAAGAGACACAAGTTAGCTAAGATTTTCTAGAGTATTAGAGCTTGTCAAGGGTGCAAGGAAGCAAGAGGAGCAAGGATAGTTGAAGCTTGAATACCAACAACCTTTATAACTTTCTCAATTTCTACTCTTTCTTTACTTTATTGTATTTCTTTGATGTTTATTATTGTTAAAATCATGTTTACACTACGTAGCATAGAGTAGTTTCCTTCCGAGAATTGAAACTATAACTCAATGCAATATCAAGCTACATGTTGAGTTCTAGTTACAATTCTCAAAAAGAAACTACTTCATCCTACTTAGTGTAAACATGGTTTCAACAATAATAAACATCAAATAAATACAAGAAAAGTAAAGAAGGAATAGAAATTGAGAAAGCTATAAAGGTTGTCGGTCTTCAAGTTTCAACGTGTCACACCCCAACGGAGGCATGACTAGCTGGAGGGATAACCAAACCTCCATAACCCTGAATTCAAAACAAAATAACAATTATGACTCTTGACCTAACTAAAGAATAAAAGTCTACTGTAAAAGTTTGTTTTTCTGAAACAAATAGCAACTTATTGAAAATTTATATAACATGCCACAAAATACAATACCTGTGTTCCTAATTCCACATAACGACACGAGGACAAATATCTAGACTATTACATCATACAAAATTAGACATTCTACCATTCTAGTGTGACTACAAACTTTCATCCTTGACTGCAAGTATGAGATCCTGCAAATACCTTGTTGTACTCAATTGTTGAGTCACCAGCTCGGTGATGCCATGTATCAAACTTTTGTTACTAAAAAAATTTTCACAAGAGAGGGGTGAGTCTTATGGACTTCGTAAGTGAAAAATCGTACCCCAAGGGCACTGGCATCACACCACACAAATGTATAACATACATAGTAACATTGCTCATATCGTAACTCATGTTTCATGTATACATTGTAATCATCATAAAGTCACAATTTACATGATCCACACTATCACAAATTAATCAGAGAAATAATATCAAGCAAAGCAACCAAAGGGCCAATGAGTGACCCAGCCCCGCACAACATTATCACTCCCTACTGGGCATTTATGCATCCCCACAACAAATTGATCTTCATACACAATCCATCTATCGGGGCTGAGCACTCAATTTTTTAAAAAATTTATCAGAATCAGAATTTTCTTATGATTTTAAATCAGGACATCCTAGGTGCACCTGGATTTTCAATTTCAAAGATAAAAATTATTTTACATAAAAATCTCACTTTGTTAGCCCTTATCAACCACAACCAATGTTAAACAAAGCAATTAATATCTAACAAACATAATTTAAATAAATTACTGAAATACTCTACTTGCTCATTTTCCCTATATCACGTATATTCAAATAAACATATAATTACACATACTAATCTAGCCCTTAAAGGCAGCAATTAACCACTCACCCGTAACCGATTCCATTAGTCACTCACATATGCGTCCACGCGTCTCATCAGATCCACCTTATAATTCGGAACTGAAATTCATATTCTCAAATAATACTTAGTTCATAAATGTTATTTTTATAATCTTTTAATTATTAAGCTTATATCTCAACTCGTATAAGTTTCTTTATGAAAGTTTTCCAACAAGCTGTTACATGTCAATTAATATGAATTGGACTTTATGTGATATGGTTAATAATGAAGAGACATTTAAATGTCTTGACAATGCATAAGGTAGAAAAAACCATTAGAAAAGATAGAAAACACTTAGTAAGTTAAAGATGTTAAAACTGTCAATACTTGGGGTTTGGACCACTGTCCACTTTAACAGTCATATCTTTCTCTAGGAATTTCCAAATCTAGTTTCGTAAAATTTATAAAATAATAGACACTTGTAGCTTTATAATGGTACATCATTTATAATTTTTGGATTTTTATATTAATAGATTTTATTATTTGAAGTTGCATCAAATTCTACAAATGACAAGATTTTGACAATTTTGACCTTATCTTAGTTAATTGAACATAACTTTCTCTAAGAAAAACGAAATCTGATTCTGTTTGTTGGGTTTATTAATAGACAAGTATAAATATCTTTATTGTTTAGAAACTTTTCCTAAAGTCTATCGTTAACCCACTCAATTTCTTACATGAACCAAAAACAGGGCACTAAAAATCCAGCATGACCTAGCTGGAGTCTAATATCTCTAACTCACAACATACTTGGAACCAAGCTATGAAATTTTGTAGAAAAAATTTTCAGACCATAAGATACATTTTATCTTTAAACTCTTAATTTAATTCTGGCCCAAAGACATTCGAAATACCAAATTTTTCTTACTAACGAAATTTGCCCCCTGCACCCCTTTCAAAACTACTTAACTCTCATTTTACCAACACTTTATTCCCAACTAACCCTCATTTGATCACATCCACTACTCACTTTCCTTCACTTCTTCACTCTATACATCCACCAACCCTTATTTCATTACTTTCATGCTTCTACTCATACTCCTCACTTCCAACATAAATCTATCAACATTACTCATATTCCAAAGCAACTTTGTATTTAGAATTTCTCAAGATTTAAAATATAAAATTCTTATATTGACATATTCAAATCTAAATTCCCTATTTAATAATTATATAACTACCAAATGAGCTCCTAAACCTTAATTCACACTTCACAACTTTCTTACTTAAGTCTTTTATATACTAGGATTCTCAACTTTCATTACCTAAGTTGAATGACAAGTTAACACTTAGAATTTTATGTAAAATAAGAGGTATAATAGAATTAATATATATGTAGTAAAACAAGTAAATTAAATCTCACCTCACGTCCAAGTTTAAAAGACATGGCAGCTGCTGGCTTTCAAGGCAAGGACTTGGCTTGGAGAATAAAAGGGAAGCTGCTGGTTGTCATATCTTGAAGGAGGACTGCAAACAACACCAACAAGGACTACTACTTTAAGGATTTAAAAGGAAGGAAAAAGAAATAATCACAATAGAGCTGCTGCCAAGGCTTTGCTTACTTTATTTTCGTTTCCCACACACACAAACAGCAGCACCTAAAGAAGGATGAACTCACCACTGAAAAATAAGCATATACATGGGTTGAACCTCTTAGCTACTGCCCTTAAGACAAAGCACGGTGGTAGCTGCCAAGGGTGCTGCTTGGTCACCAAATATAACTAGGCAAAGCAAGAGGGCAGCAAGGAAATAAAGGAGGAAGGATAAACTGAAATTTACAAAACAGGGGCAAGAACTCTTAACCGAAACATGTAAAATAGAACTGCCCAAACGGTGGAGTTGAGGGACTGCTGCAACAAGGAAGGGTTGTCACGCAATTTAGAGGAGGATTTTGGAAAGCAAAGTTAGATCCGATTCATATACAAATCAAGGAGGAAGAGAAGGACTCACGGTGGGAGTGACAAAAGGAACAAGAAATTTCAGGAACTAAGCAAAAAAAAGGGAGGACTTTATTTCTCCCTCAAAGTGACCGAAATAAAACACAAAGTAGAGTAAAAAAAATGGTGAAGTTGGTTGGCAAAGGCTAGAAAAAGAGAATAAAACAAAAGAAATAATAAACGAATTCCAAAGATAAAAAGTCTATGGTCAATATGCTAAATATGTGGTACATATTAAATCTTGTTTTATATATATATATATATATATATTGTAAATACTTTCTAACTTATAAATATGCTGTGGATATCAATTCTATGTATAGATATATAATTACTTTCTAGCTTAAAAGATTATGCATGGTGCATAATTAATCTTATTAGATCTATAAATATAATTATTGGTACACTTGTTATACACTTGTTATACACCTTAATAAAAATTGCCCTAATAAATTTTAAGCTCCAAGTTAACCAATTATATAATGAAATTTAATTCTTGCATTATTATTTATATATATATATATTATAAATTTTCAATTACGTTAATTTTTACTTTGAGTAAAATTTAGTCACCCAGTCACAAAAAATTTTCATACAACCATTCTAAAACTCAAGTTAAAGTTTCAGGTTATAACACAACGATCCTTACTCTTCTTGCTTCCTTACACCCTTGATAAGCTCTAATACTTCAGAAAATCTTAGCTAAGTTGTGTGTTATGAAATCCCAAGTCATTCCCCTTTAAATAAGCTTTAAAACCCTCAATTTGAGTCCAATTTGCATTGTAGTGCTAACTATACGGCACTGATGCCTCTAAGGCGACCTGAAATTTGACGTAACGAAAGACATAGCAGCAAGCATAACGCTACGGTGCTAACCTACTCGGTGCTGCATCATGTCCCTTACTACTAGCATATTCTTCAAGCATTATTTTGGGCATTATACGCCTACGGCATCCGGTTTTCATTGCTGCGGTGCCCGACGGGTAGAAATCTAAATTGCCTTGTAATTTAACTCCAAAAAGGGTTTCTCTATGCTTTAAACCTTTAAAACAAACAAAAACAATTATTATTGATTAGGACTCACATTAAACATCTAAAAATCCTAGCCTAAATCAACTATGACTCAACATCCTAATACAATAAGGACTTTAACTAGGATTTCAACTAAAACTAAACAAAAACCAAATAGACTCTTGAACATAGCTAAAATAACATGAGTAAAATGATGTATAATAAGTTTATTTCCAAAAGTTATCACATCCCCAAACTTCAAGTTTTGCTAGTCCTTGAGCAAAAGAAAACTAAAAACTAAACAAACATTAATAGCCAAAGATGCATTACACTAACATAATGAAATCCCCAACATGCTCTCAAAAGTTTCACATGAACTTAACTAAATGTCAATCATAAGTATCACTCAAATTCATGTGTCAATTTAAAAGCAAGTGTCAAATTCAAATGGATTTCCAGTGTGTATGGAATGATATTTTAACAAAGGAATGCATGCAATCTGGATAAGTTTGTGTCTAAATAAAATCACATTTAGCATTCAAACCTATAAATGTGCTTTTTAACTCTCACTCCACTGATGTAGACTCCACTAAATCAATGATCAATAGGTCTTTATTAAGCTTGTAACATAAGCTAGGGTAACAGTATGATAAAGGAAATTTTAAGTTTAAGTTACCTTAAGTACATAGATCAATCTAGAACTTTGAAGAACTTTTTTTTTTTTTGGAACTCACCAACCCCTCATATTTGGCTTTTTCTTTTCACCACTTTCATACATATTTTTCTTTTTTTTCTTTTTCTTTTTATTTTCTTATTCTTTTGTCCAACTATTGTCAAACCCCAAACTTATTTCTTTTTATTATAAATATAGCTGTGAGCAAAAGGCACAAAAATATGTATTCTTTTTTTTTCAACATTTCCAACCTTTCCTCCTTTTCTTAGCATAGCTAAATATATTCCCAAAATAACCAACATGCCTAAGAGTAAGGGTTCAAAAAGTAGAATTTAATCAAAATGATTAGGCAAAAATTTTGCAGGTGTCAAAGAAAATACAATATAGGCTCAAAGGGGTAACTAAGGATATACAATAACACAAGGTAAGCTTAAAAAGGCTAAAACAATCCGAAGATGGCCTAAATCATGTCCCTAACTTAGTTTTGTCTAGGATTTTGTCTCAAGAGAGAATCAAACACATTTATAAGATTCCTAACCAAATATGAACTTCCTAAAACATAAAAGGTCTCTATATAGGTAACACAATCCCAAGAAAAAGATCAAGGTGCCTAAAGTGTTGGAAATCATATCCTACTATGCTACTACTTGAAAATTTTGACATGAATGTCAAGAACACATGAAAAACTAACATATTATCATAGGATGATGGATTTCATCATAAAAGTCAAATAACATCTTGGCTAACTAAACAACCTCTAAAAAAAAAAAACAAGTACACTAAGAAAACCTTCCCTTAAACTTTAGATAAACATTGCCTTCAATATTAAAATATAAAAGGGAATAAGGACAAAAAGATTCCTTGGCATTGAAGCAAGGTGTAAAGAACATAAATCCTTATCCTTAAAACGTCCAAGCTTGGTAAGAGTTAAAAACTAATGTGCCTGGAAAAATATAAATAACACTTAATGAGGAAATTCTCACTAAGAAATAAACCATAAATTCAAAGGAAAAAGAAAAATTTAGAAACTTGGGTTGTAACACCCCCAAAATTAATGCCTAAATTAATTGTAGGATAAGTAATTATCTTATGAGTTAAATAGGATTAAAATTTAATTACATATTATTTCATGTATAGGAATAGTACATGTACGTATAAAATATGTATAAAAATATATATATAAGAAACGTATTAGTGTAAGAGTAGTGTATATATATAAGTATACATATATATGTATGCTACATGTATATATGAATATAAAAATAAGGACACGTGTAGGCGTTAGAACAAAGATGAAAAAATGCTACATGGTGGTATTGAAAGAAGAAGAGAAAATAATAAAATATAGGTTTCTTGCTAGAAAAGGAAATATGATGGATTAAGTGTAAGAACCATGTTGAAAGAAGAAGAGAAAATAATAAAATATAGTTTTCTTGCTAGAAAAGGAAATGTGATGAATTAGGTGTAAGAAGAAGATTAAGTGTGGCAATTTGTAATAAATGGAGGGGCTAGGTGTAAGAAGGAGAATAAGTGTGGCAATTTGCAATTAATAAAGGGACTTAGATGCAAGAATAAGAATAAGTGTGGCAATTTGCAATTAATGAAGGGGCTTAGTTGTAAGAAGGTGGAAAATGGTGGAAAAGTTGTAATAATTAAGGGGACATGTGGAAGAAAGTTAGGACATAAGGTGGCAAGTACTAATTAATATAGAAAGATTGCTAGACAAGTGGAAGGCAAGGAAAACACTAGGTGTCCATGAAATAATTAAGTAGGACATGTGTAGAGAATTTAGGAAACAAGGTGTCCATGAAATGATTAACTAGGACATGTGTAGGGAATTAAGGTGACAAGGTGTCCATGAAATGATTATGGTGAATATGTGTAGAGATTTAAGGAAGCAAGGTGTACATGGAATGATTAACAAGATATGTGTAGATATTTAAGGTATCTAGGTGGCTTACTAATAATTAAATAATCTAAACTAGGGAATAGGAAGAAAATGCACATGTCAATTTAGAAAATGACAAGTAGGAGGTTGTAATTTTAGAGAACTAAAAGGGTAAAATAGAAAACGAAACTTTCTCCTAAATCCTAAATTTTGGCCATGCACTATAAATAAAGGGGAGGTAGTGACCTAAAAAGGCATAGGAAAGGTAAAAGTAAAGTGAGAGAAAGTAAGAAAAAATGAGAAAGTAGAGGAAGTGAAAGAAAAAGTAAGAAAACAAAGAAAGTGGGAGAAATAGTAAGAAATAAAAGAAAAAGGCAAACTGTGAGCTAGGAAGGAGAAGGAGAAAACCGAGAGGAAATAGTAGGAAGGAGGCGTAGGAGAAAAGAAAGAAAGAAAGAAAGAAAGAAAGAAAATAAGGCTAAGGGTATTAGGCAAGTATTCATGCATTCTTTTGTTTTATTTTATCCTTGCTTTGAAAGCTACTTCCTCGTTACGCTTATATTCTTCAAGCTACTCTTAAATCCTTCATGCATATGAAATGGAAGTCAGAAAAATGAATCCCTTTTAAGAAACTTATAGGAAATGAGGAAAAAAGCTAATTTGCATTACATATTCCTATATTTTTAAAATTGTTATCAAGAATCCTTCGTTATCATGTATGAATGCTTGTTGAAGTTCAACTCACTTTCTTTCATCTTCATGTGCAGATGTGTATTGTTTTCCTTGGAGAAAGGCATGGTCTATGTAATGGGAAAAGATGGCAAGTGGTTGATTATTGAGAAAGGAATGATCATGTAAAGGCTCTTTTTGTATAATTTGGTCACTAGAGTTTTGACTTAGACTTAGTGTCTTAGGAGGAAGCTTGTTAGTATGTGTAAAGAGTTCCACTTTGGTCAAAACCATGTATGTTAATAAGTACGTAAGTAAATAGGTGCAATATGAAAACCTTTGTATTCAATTTAGTTAGGCAATTTCTTAAGAGAAAGAAAGAGTCAATTATAGAAAATAAGATAGGAAGAATTGGTTAAATGGTATAGAACTAATCGGCTATAAAAGTCTAGAATTGGATAAAGAAATATCATTAGTAGACTTAATAGGTAGTCAGATATGAATTCATAATTAGTAAGTAATGGTAAAAAGGTAAAAAGAAGTGATTTGGTCCACTAAGTGTCTAACTGATTTTAGTTGAGTTGACAAGTCAAGAATTAAATCAAGTTAGAAGAATAAATGGTAATTTAATTGGTAATCTAACTGAAGGAGCTAAGTCTTGACGGTGTCATATTAATTAAGGAAATTAATTAAAGTATTTCTTGTAATAAATAATATTAAGGAGACTAATTAAAGGAAAGCTTATGTAACATGTCTTTTTGTAACAATAAAGAATAAAATATCACTTAAATAAAAGTAGTTGGATTCGACCAAGGAAGAAGATGGAATGAACTTGGTAAATTGTTTAATGAAAGCTGGTGGAGAAATGGTCTAGGGCTGTTCAAGAATAAAGGGAATAATAGGAAGGTTTTAGTCTCATGGATAATTAAGGAGAAATTACAAATTAATTTAAGTATTGAAACAAATGTAGGATGTCTTTTAGGATGCATTATGTAAAGAATATAGGACCAATCAACCAAGTAGTAATTTGTGTAAAGCAAAATAAGAAGAAAGTCCAAGGAAAATTATACAAGTATCACCGTAGGAAGAAAATAAAGATGTTAGAAAATACACGTAATAAAAGTATTACCAATTAAATTGGGTTAAAAGTCTGATTACCGATTAAATGAGCTTAAGAGTTCATTAGTAGATTAAGTGAATGATTAAGGAAAGAGGGCGTTACATGGGTTGCCTCCCAAGAGGTGATTGATTTATAATCATCCGTTTGACTATTGAAAAAGTGTTCCTAAATAAGCAACTTTCGCCCATAGTAAGTATCATATAACACTATATATGGGTCTTACTTTAAAATGTCTTCAAGCTTGGCAATATTTAGAAGTACTTGGCATGTTTGTTTTGTCTGGTACATTGAAGATGTATAGTGAATATTTCTATGATAACTTTTGGAAATAGACTTATTTTACATCCTTTTACTTATAATATTTTAGCTATGTTCTAGAGTTTTAATTGATTTTTACTTAGTTTTAGTTTTATTGTATTAGGATGTTGAGTCCTAGTTAATTTAGGCTAGGATTTAGGTGTTTAATATTAGTTCTAAACAATATTAATCTAGTATGTGTGTTTTGAAGGTTTAAAGCATAAACAAGTCATTTTTTGAGTCAAATTACAAGGCAATTCTGCTTTCTACTTGCCAGGTGCCGCAGCACTGGAAACCGGGTGCAGCAACGACCAAAACAATGCCTAAAGAATATGTTTGTAGCAAGGGAAGCGCCAAAAACTTGACACGGATTTTACTTATGCAAGCACACGTATTGTCCTAAAGTAATATAGTAATATGTAGAGATTGTTTCCACTAGGAGTTTTCAAATATTATACAAAGTATTAAAATTAACAATTCCAATTTTATTCAAACAACTGAAATTTAGGTAGATTATGAACTAATTATAAACTAAAAACAAATTAATACAAGGATAAACTGGAGATAAACTAAGAACTACAACTTTCCTCAACACTTTACTTGAATTATTATTATCTTGTCTTGCTTAGTTATGGCAAAGAATAATTAACTTAGGGTTCTTCATCAATTTTAAGCATATTCTAATGTCCTATAAATATATCTCACTTAATCAATTCACTATATTACTATGTGAATTAAATTAAACAAGTCATTAAGATTGAACCTAATTTGGCTACACAAGACATATAGGTATATTTCTATCCTATACACAAATCAAACTCAATAACATGTGTTAAATTCAAACAAGTGCTAATTCAGTCAAGGTTCAACCTAAATTCCTCTTCCCAAGTTCCTTTAGGTTTCCTAATTCAATCTAAGAGATGGCTAATCAATTAGAAGCATTAAGCATAAAACGAACTAAATAAATCATATGCCAAAACTTAAGCAATCCATACATAACATAATATCAAGCTACATATTGAGTTCTAGTTGCAATTCTAGAAAGGAAACTACTATATGCTGCTTAGTGTAAACATGGTTTCAACAATAATAAACATCAAAGGAATACAATAAAAGTAAAGGAATACAAATAAAGAAAGCTATGAAGGATGTCGATCTCCAAACTTCTGCAATCTTTGCTCCTCTTGCTTCCTTGCACCTTTAACAAGCTCTAATACTTTAGAAAAAATGTTGCTAATTTGTATCTCTTATTATGTATATAAGTCCAAAGATAGTCCCTTTTTCATAGGCTTAAAAACCCTCAATTTCACTTTAATTCGGCCTATGAATCAAGCCAGCTCCGTTGCCTCGAAAATAGACGAGTTTTGGACCTTAACAGTGGCTTGGGCGTCGCAGCCTCATCTTTCTGGTGTTGAGGAGCCCACCTGGAAAATTCCTGGCACTGGGGTTGTAGCTTTCTAGCGCTGGGGGTGCCAGACTTCTGGGCAGCTTCACTTGTATTGCGTGTTTCGAATGTTTTGAGCACGAGTTTGACTTCTAATGGGACTCCTTCTTGTATTAGACCTTCAAAATATAAAGATTAAGTTAATACAAGTTAAAATTCTTATAAAACAGCTAAACATAATTCTAAAACAACTAGGAATCAACATCCTGATATAATATGTAATTAACTAGGAATTCAACTAAAACTAAGTAAAAACCAACTAAAACTCTAGAACACAGCTAAATTAATATGAGTAAAAGAATGTAAAATAACTATATTTCTAATAGTTATCACACCCCTAAATTTAAAGTTTTGCTAGTCCTCAAGCAAAAGAAAACTAAAAATTTAAACAGGAACTAATAGTGCAAAGATATCTCTATTTTCTCCTTTCTTGCAGTAGGCTCACACTAACTTGGTGTAGACTCACCTATTAATATGCTAGGATGATCCAACAACTCATAAGCTTTGTTTATACTTAGATCCATTAAGTCTCCACCAGCTAGAACATTCACCACTTTTCGTGACCTTTCATGCAAACCATTGTAAAATGTATGGAGTTAAAGTCATTTAGTAAGCCATGAGCTGGACACATTCTCAGCAGATAGTTGAACATCTTCCAAGCATGTTGAAATGATTCCAAGTTACATTGAGTGAAACATGGGAGGTTGAAATATTCAGTATACATCTTCAAAATGTACCTCACAAAATAAACAATAAAATAAAATAAAAAATTTTGAATTAAAACTAGAATTGGTTGGTATTAATGTTAACAAATATAAGAATAACTCTCCGGCAATGGCATCAAAAACTTGACATGGATTTTATCTACGTAAGCGCATGTATCGTCCTCGAGTAATACAGTAATAAGTAGAGATCGTTCCCACGAGGAGTTCTCAAATATTATGCTAAGTATTAAAATTAACAATTCCAATTTTATCCAAACAACTGAAATTTAGGTAGATTATGAACTAATTATAAACTAAAAAAAATTTAACACAAGGATAAACTGGAGAAAAGTTCTGGAGATAAACCTAGAACTATAACTTTCCTCCCTCAACACTTCACTTGAATTATTATTATCTTGTCTTGCTTAGTTATGGCAAATAATTATTAGCCTAGGGTTCTTAATCAATTATAAGCATATTCCTATGCTTTATAAATGTATATCAATTAATCAATTCACTATATTTCTATGTGAATTAAATTAAACAAGTCACTAAGATTGGACTTAATTTGGCTACACAAGGCATATTGGTATATTTCTATCCTATACACAAATCAAGCTCAACAACATGAGTTTAATTCAAACAAGTGCTAATTCATTCAAGGCTAAACCTAAATTCCCTTTCCCAAGTTTCTTTAGATTTCCTAATTCAATCTAAGAGATATCCAATCAATTAGAAGCATTAAGCATAAAATGAACTAAATAAATCATATACTGAAACCTACGCAATTCTTACATAATATAATATCAAGCTATATATTGAGTTCTAGTTGCAATTCTAGAAAGGAAACTACTCCATACGACTTAGTATAAACATGGTTTTAACAATAATAAACCCCAAAGGAATATAATAAAATGTCTTAAGATTGGGTACAAAATTCTTTTCCTGGAGAATCACATGAAGAAATCCATAGTATCCAACCTATTGAGCCTAATGTGGTCATAGAAAAAGAAATCAATGATGCAATCCAAGATGATAAAATTTGTGAACATCACGAAAAGGGACTCTCATAGTGAGGAAGCAACTCAAGACTTGATCTTAAAAAGCCACAACCCCTTGAGTCTATTTTAGCCACTAAAAAAATAACTATAAAGTTTTTGTGTAGCTAACTCTTCCTCCACCTAAAATAAATACTAAATTTTATATCTATGGAGATCATATGCGGCCAATTCCCTCCAACACCATCCCTAGCATCATCCCTCTACACATACCAAACATGTTCTTCAAAGCCAAGTGATGTTGAGCATACATGCCAAGTACTTCCAAATATTGTCAAGCTTGAGGACATTTTAAATCAAGACCTATATATAGTGTTATATGACACTTACTATAGGCGAGTTTAGAAGCAATTTTCCAAATAGTGAAGCTGACGACTATGAGTCAAGCGCTTCTTGGGAAGTAACCCAAGTTTTAAAATTTTTTTTTTTCCTTTTAATTTATGTTTTAGTTCTTGGTAGGAATTTTCTCATTAAGTGTTTAATTTTTTATAAGGGCATCATTTTTTACCTCCCACCAAGCTTGGATTCTTCAAGGATAAGGATTCATGTTCTTTACACCTTACTTCAATGTCAGGGAGTCTTTCTATCCTTATTTCTTTTTATATTTTAATATTGAGGACAATGTTTATCTTAAGTTTGGAGGAAGGTTTTATTGATTCATTGTCAAGGAGTCTTTTTATTATTGTTTAGTTAGCCAGGATGTTATTATACTTTTATGATGAAATCCCTCATCCTATGATTACATGTTAGTTTTCATATGTTCTTAACATTCATGTCAAATTTTCAGTTAGTAGCATTGTAAGATGTGATTTCCAACACTTTATGAACCTTGATCTTTTTCTTGGGATTCTGTTGCCTATTTAGAGATTTTATGTTTTAGGAAGTTCATATTTAGTTAGAAACCTTGTAAAATGTGTTTAATTCTCCCTTGAAGCGAAATCCAAGACAAAACTAAGTTAGGGACATGATTTAGACCATCTTTGGACCGTTTGAGTCTTTTTAAGCTTACCTTATTTTATTCTATATTCTTAGTTACCCCTTTGAGCATATATTGCACTTTTTTTTGCACCTACGAAATTTTTTGTCTAATCATTTTGACTAAATTCTAGTTTTTGAACCCTTACTCTTAGTCATGTTGATCATTCTAGGAATATATTGATCTATACTAAGAAAAGGAGGAAATGTTGGAATTGTTGAAAAAAAAAAACAAAAAAAAAAAAAAACTACATATGTTTGTACCTCTTGCTCACCCCTATATTCATAATGAAAAGAAATAAGTTTTGGAGTATAACAAGAGCTGGGCAAAAGAATAAGAAAACAAAAGAAAAATAAAAATAAAAAGAAAATTTGAAAAATATATGAAAGTGGTGAAAAGAAAAAGCCAAATAGGGGTTAGTAAGTTGTAAAAAAATAAAAAAATTAAATAAAAAATAATAAAATAATAAAAAACCTTCAACGATCTAAGTTGATCTACATACTTAGGGTAACTTGAGCTTAAAATTTTCTTTAGTATACCATTACCCTAGTCTAAGTTACAAGATGAATAAAAACCTATTGATCATTGACTTAGTGGAGTCTACATTAGTGGAGAGAGAGTTGAAAAGCACACTTAAAGGTTGAATACTAACTATGATTTTACTTATACATAAACTTATTTGGATTGTATCCATTCCTCTGTTAAAAGATCATTCCACACCCACATTGGAAATCCATTTGAATTTGATACTTGCTTTTAAATTGACTCATGAATTTGAGTGATACTTACGGTTGACATTTCGTTAAGTTCATGTGAAACTTTTGAGAGCATGTTGGGGATTTCATTATCTTAGTGTGATGCATCTTGGGCTATTTGTGTTTTTAGTTTTCTTTTGCTCGAGGACTAGCAAAACTTTAAGCTTCGGGGTATGATAACTCTTGGAAATAGACTTATTTTACATCCTTTTACTCATTATTTTAGCTATGTTCTACAATTTTAGTTAGTTTTTGCTTAGTTTTAGTTGAAATCCTAGTTAAAGTCCTTATCATATTAGGATGTTGAGTCCTAGTTGATTTAAGCTTTTAATATGAGTTCTAATCAATATTAATTTATGTTGAGTGTTTTGAAGGGTTAAGCATAAAAGAGCCATTTTTGGAGTCAAATTACAAGGCAATCGGGATTTCTACCCACGGGGTGCTGCAGTGCCCAAGACAATACCTAAAGAATATGCCGACAGCAAGGGAAGCTCCTCACCTCCATTCTTTCTACCATGTCTCCTGTTACATCGAATTTCTGGCCATAACACTAGAAAGTCAATGTCGCAGCGCCATCCCGATAAATAGTCCAAATTGGACTCGAATTAAGAGTTTTATAGCCTATTTAAAGAGGAATGACTTCGAGATTCATAACACACAAATTAGCTAAGATTTTCTGTAGTATTAGAGCTTCTCAAGTGTGTAAGAAAACAGGATGAGGAAGGATTGTTGAAGCTTAATGACCGACAACCTTCATCGCTTTCTCAATTTCTAATCCTTCTTTACTTTTATTGTATTACTTTAATATTTATTATTGTTGAAACCATGTTTATACTAAGTAGTATGCAATAGTTTCCTTCCTAAAATTGCAACTAGAACTCAACATATAGCTGAACATTATGTTATGTATGGATTGCCTAGGTTTTGGCATATGATTTATTTAGTTCATTCTATGCTTAATGCTTCTAATTGATTGGTCATCTTTTAGATTGAATTAGGAAACAAACTTGGAAAAGTAAGTTAGGTTAGCCTTGAATGGATTAGCACTTAATTGAATTCAACACATGATGTTGAGTTTGATTTGTGTATAGGACATGAATATACCTATATGTCATGTGTAGCCAATTTAGGTCCAATCTTAATGAGACTTGTTTAATTTAATTCATATAGGAATATAGTGAATTAGTTAAGTAAGGTATATATATATATCTATAAGATATAGGCATATGCGTATAATTGTTTAAGAATCCTAGGTTAATAATTCTTTGTCATAACTAAGCAAGACAATATAATAATAATTCAAGTGAAGTGTTAAGGAAAATTGTAGTTCTAGGCTTATCTTAACTATTTTCTTATGTTAATTTACTTTTAATTTATAATTAGTTCATAACCTACCCAAAACTTCATTGTTTGAATAGAATTGGAATTGCTAACTTTAGTACTTAGTATAATATTTGAAAAACTTCTCGTGGGAATGATCTCTACTTATATATAAATACAATATTGAGAGATTTTATGAGTTACTTGAAAATTTTCGTATTTAATAGATACGAAAATTTTCATCTAATTAAATTTTGTAGTACTTTTAATATAGAAAAGTTTGAATTTTTTTATTGGAAATTTTTTTGATTTTCTTGTAATTAGAAATTTATGCATATTTATTAAATATGATTTAAATTTTAAAAAGTTTTAGGAGTTATAAGAAATTTTTAATAAATTTGAGAAAATCATTAGTACATTAAGTTATGTATTCACTTCAATATAGAATCATTTGGTTTTTATTTTTCATTTTTTTTATTTTTTTGTTTTAATTGTTAATCGTACAGTCAATTTTATAAAAATATGATTTAATTTTTTTGTTAAAATTTTTAATTTCAAAGTTTTTTTTTTTTTAAATTTATGAGATTATAATATAAATAAAATTATAGTTTGTTTTATCATTTTATTTATTTATATTTTTATGTTGATGGTATTTTCATATATTTTATTTTAGCAAAATTAATTTTAAATTATTTATTTTTAAAAATTATAATGGTAAGTGTATAAATCATATTTATAGTCTTATCTATTACTATCACTACCTATCTCTCTCGCTTCTTCGCAGCCCTCTTCTCCTCTGTTCCCTCCACCCACCGCCCTAGAAGATTCCATTTTTGCCCCTCTGCTCCCATCAAATCCTCATCTTGTCCTTTCCTTCGGCCTTCCCTTTCATTCAGGTCAGTGCTAGAGGCAGAACAGGCGGTGTATCCATGGACTCGTCCTCAGCTGGCGTTGCCGTGTCCGTCGACTCCGTAGCGAACGATTTGAAGAACCAGAGCCTTGGAAGTGATCGTGGTGATAGTGATGATGATAATCATAGTAAGAGAGTTAGATTGAAACTTGAAGATTTGAATTGGGACCATTCGTTCATCAGAGAACTGCCTGGTGATCGCAGAACCGATTTGTTTCCACGAGAGGTTATTTATCAATCGTGCGTTTTATTTTGATTAATTAATTCTTTGTTTGGTTGTTGAAGAATATGCCAACGCGGAATGAGTATCCAAGTTAATTGTTAAGTATCTTTGACAAAAAAGTAGTTAATTTATTTTTTATTTTCTTTTTTTCCCAAATGATATCCTATCCGTCTGGATATACTAGATTTTCAATCTGAACTTGGTTCCTATTAATTCTCAATTTAGATACATCTTCTCACAATGATTCTGTAAACTATGCTATGATCAGAACTTGCTATACCAAGTTTTCTTTACTTTTATTTTCTCAGTTTCTCTGAAACCAGAAGAGGATATTTATCTATTCCAGTTTACACATAATACATGATAATAAATGATAGGTAAGTTTCTAAAGATACTTGTCTTCTTAAAAATTATTTTAATGCAAACTTTTTTCTTCATTTATCTTTTGTTTTTGTTTTTGTCTTTTGTTTTTTGTTTTTTGTTTTTGTTTGTTTGTTTGTTAGTTTTTTTTTTTTTTTTTTTTTTTTTTTTTTTTTTTTTTGAACTTCAGGTATTGCATGCTTGTTATACTAAACTATTACCATCAACTGACGTAGATAATCCTCAACATGCAGCATGGTCAGAACCAGTTGCAGAGCTGCTTGATTTGGATCATACAGAGTGAGTTGTTTGTTTGTTGTGCTGCCTGATGTGTCGCAGTCCAATGAAGTAGTTTAAGAGTACAAATATTATAACTAATATGAAGTCTCTTCCTGGGAGCTGCTGGCAGACCAGATGATTCCTAGTGGTCAGGTTTCAGGCACTTCAGTAAAAAATAAAAAGTAGTACAAACTGGTTTTAGTGAGTACGCATTTTTTATCTCTTAAAAGGTCCTTTTCACCTCTAAACAGAAACTGTTATGGTTCTTAGTTTTATTACTTTTTATTTCCAATGCATAATGGCCTTTATGCATTGGAAATAAAAAGTAACTCTGGATAGTGAGGTTATAGTGTGGCTCTTTTTTCACCAATGTTAATTTTTTTAATGCATGTAGTCATACTTTTCCATGTGAGTTTAACCAGAAGCATTGCTCTCTTCTGACGTTTATAGAAGTGAAATTCCAGTGAATCTTATCTTGTTTCTTGGAGATAACCTAAAATAACTAACGGGGAGCTACTATAGTGTCAAATGGCTGTTCTTAATTCAGAACAGTTGGATTTTATTCTTTATTTTGGGTTTGTTTCTTTTTTGAGGTGTTGAGTTTACTCGGGAACAAGGATGTTCTTGTCACTATCACATCTTCTGCGTTCATATTTTTTTTGCTTTCTTTTTCGTCAATGGTCCAGAAGCATGTGTATCATTCTTTGAAGGACTAACAACTCCTCTTTTGGAGTTTCAGATTTGAAAGACCGGATTTTCCCCTTCTCTTCTCTGGTGCATCATCTTTGGTGGGAGCGTAAGTGTTTGTACATAAGTATATGTCACAATCTCATCATCAGGCCCTTAATAATGCTTAGTGTAGACGTGATTCTTCTTCTGTATACAGGATTCCTTATGCTCAATGCTATGGAGGGCATCAGTTTGGCATGTGGGCTGGGCAGTTAGGTGATGGTAGGGCAATAACTCTGGGAGAGATACTGAATTCAAAGTCTGAAAGGTGGGAACTTCAGCTTAAAGGTGCTGGGAAGTCTTCTTACAGTCAGTCTGCAGATGGCCTTGCAGTGCTATGTAGTAGCATCGGGGAGTTCCTTTGCAGTGAAGCAATGCATAGTCTGGGGATCCCAACAACCCGCGCTCTTTGCCTTGTGACAACAGGAAAATTGGTCACTCGTGATATGTTCACCAAAGTGCCAATAATTCTTAACTGGTTTTTTTCATCTGCATCACACCTTTTCATGAGATTTAAATTTCATGTAGAATGTTATGAGGATTAATTGAGAACGGAATAAATTCTCTATGGTTATTGGAGATATTAGGTTTACAGAATGTGATAGTGAATGCACTTGGTATTATAACCGAAATCAAAGGTTAAAGCTTGATAACTTTTGAATGTTCTCTTCTCTTATATGAAATGAAGAATACTTTCCAATCTCAGATTTTTTTAGTCCCTTGTTCTTCACAATTTGATTGCTGTATTTGATATGAGATCTAGCGTTTTGTAAATGAGGGAAATAATGGACTTGTTAATTGTGAATGAAAGCTTGGTTCTCAAGCATTTACTTTTCAAGTTAGAGAACTCCCTGGGGCTAACGTGATATCTGCTCAAGAATTTGTATACTTGATAAACTTTAGATTAACTTTTAAGAGAAATATGATTGTGATGAAGAACGAAGTAATAAGATTTGTGTTT
Organism: Quillaja saponaria; assembly: GCA_029379385.1. NCBI lineage: Eukaryota > Viridiplantae > Streptophyta > Magnoliopsida > Fabales > Quillajaceae > Quillaja > Quillaja saponaria. Next base: position 18,450,406 of record CM055613.1, on the reverse strand, counting down.
TATAAATTAATATTATTTAAGTTATGTAATATTAGAATGAAAAATAAATTAGTAATATATTAGTATTATTATAAGTTATTAGTTTCATCTTTATTAGAACTCTAGAATTGTCTTTTTGTTATTAGAGTTTCTTTTTTATTAGAATTTTAGATTTACATTTTAAGCTATTAGGGTTTTCTAAGGAGTCCATAATGACCTTTAATGGTATATTGTTAAAAAGCTTTTGATGGATTAAAATATATTGTTGCCTTTCGATTGTCCATTCAATTTGTCTCTTTTCAATTAATGATCAGTTGATCCTGCATCAGTTGGTATAGAACTTAGGAACTTGTCCCATCAGAAAACACATGTATATCATCATCCTTCTTCATCAAGCACCACCACCTACAATCAAGAACTCCATCTAAATCATCCAACCATCCCAGAAACTCACTGTCTAAAAAATAGGAAAAAGAAATTGAAGCCCAACGAAAACAGGATCCAAATCGCTTTAACCCATGTTCCAGATCCATCCCAGTCCATTGCAGTCTATTCCTAGGTTCATAGCCTAGCCAGTTTTCATTGCCAATACCCATATCCATATTTAAAAAAAAAAAAAAAAAAGGCCATTGGTCCCCAAGGTTTCTCGATGTCTCGAATCCAATCCCAGGGTTCCTTTCCTAGAATTTTATTCTGAAAATGCGTGAATTCATCTAGTACGATTTTTTGTCCACCACCTAGAATGAATCCTAATAGAAAAATATCGTCACAAATACTTTAAGGGAACTTTTTGCTAAGATGGATAAATTAGAAGAAGGTTTTGATAAAATGGGTAGCTCTATTAGCAAAGAGCAAATTGATTTCCAAGAAAAAAAAGAGTATATCTGAATCCATCGTCATATGACTTTACCACTTGAGGACGATATTACAGAAGATGATTTGCTTGTTCTTGACAAAGTAGTTAAGGAGCTACTAGTTCTAGAAAAGCCTAGCGAGGTTAATCCTTCGATTGTTGAAGAACATGTAAACTTTTCAGTATCGAAACAAATACAAGTTCTAGTTGAAGAAGAATTACAAGTGGACAACAAGATTCAATTAAACCAAAAACTGAAGGAGTTGTCGTTCCAATTTCAGAAGAGATAGTCGACACTACACCTCCTTTGAATGTTGAGCATATTGAGTTTGCCATATCATTGAGTTTCAAGTGTTTGAAATTCCATACAAAATTTTTTTCACCAGTTTTTTTGTTGGCACTATTAAGATCTTGGCGTAGGATTTGACTTCCGAGATCCTCATTCTCTCTCATTTTAGAACTCGAGGATGAGTTTTTTCAAACCAAGGGAGAATGATGAAGAACGGAGTAATATCATTTATGCTGTAGAATTTAATAGTATTTAAATTATGTACTATTAGAATTAGGAATAAATTAGTAGTATTTAATATTATTAGGAGTTATTAGTATTATTTTTGTTAGAACTCTAGATTTATCTTTATATTATCAAAGTTTCTTTTTTATTAGGATTTTAGGTTTATCTTTTATGCCATTAGGGTTTTCCTGGAGTCTATGTAATGATCCCTTATGCTACATTGTTAAGAAGCTTTTGATGAATTAAAATATTTTGTTACCTTTCGATTTGTCTTTTTCTATTAATTAGCAATTGGTCCTACTTCAGATAACCAAATGGGTTGTAATCTTTAGTATTCATTTACAGTGGGAATCCAAAGGAAGAATCTGGTGCAATTGTTTGCAGAGTTGCACAATTGTTTCTACGATTTGGATCTTATTAAATACATGCCTCCAGAGGGAAAGAAGATCTCTTAGTTGTTCGTTCTTTGGCAGATTATGCCATTAAACATCATTTTCCTCATATTGGCAACATGAATAAGAGTGAGACTTTATCTTTCAGCATCGGTGATGAAGATCATTCGGTTGTGGATCTTACATCAAACAAGTATGCAGGTAATTATTTTTAAATGGTGACTAGGCATGGTCTAGGTTGATAACAATTTTTAGCATGTAACATTTGCATCCCACATGATCTTTATGGAAGATGTTGAAAATTCATCATAAAAGTGGAGTAGGTTATTACATTCTAGGACTTGCACTTTTTAAGTTGCAAGTTACAGGTAGAAGTATACAGTATGAATTCTCAAAAAATCTAGTGGGGGAGTGTCGAATTGTATTTGAAGGGAAAATAATAAAAATTGTTTACGTTGTATGTAAACTTTTTCCTAGGAAAAAATGTGCAAACACTAGATAAGCATTTTGGTTCAGATCTTCACCCAAGTCTCAAAAATAAAAGACAACAAACTGTTAGGTACTCTGCACGTATCCAGCATCTATCAGTGCTTTCTATTTATTCATGACTTTATAGCATATTCTATTGGATTTTAAAACTGCCTTTTAGAGATAAATTCAGACCAAGTACCTGATTGTTATAATATTGAGTAAATTCTCTTTCACTGTAATATCTGTTTAAGATGTCCAGATGGCAGTTGTCCATGGAGTCTCTTAGTTCACTTTTGCAGACAATGCAATAGCTTGTCTTAAAAATTATAGTAATAAAGCATGTTTTGCTTTATTGAGCTTTTATATCAAGTTTTGCCTTTTGCCATCAGAAACTGCTACATACTTTTTGGTAACTTCTTTTATAAATAATTGAAAGAGGCAAATTTCAGTTCAGTTGTAATTTAAACTGTTTACCCCTTTTGGTTCCATTGTTATTTGATCAGCATAAGCAGTGGAGCTTGCTGAGCGAACTGCTTTCTTGATTGCAAGCTAGCAGGGGGTTGGTTTCACACATGGTGTGCTGAACACTGACAACATGAGTATCCTAGGTCTCACTATTGACTATGGTCCATTTGGATTTTTGGATGCTTTTGATCAAAGTTTCACCCCAAATACCACAGATCTTCCTGGTAGAAGATATTGTTTTTCTAATCAGCCTGATATTGGCTCGTGGAATGTTGCGCAGTTTACTGCAACTCTATCAGCTGCCCATTTGATAAATGATAAAGAGGCTAACTATGCCTCAGAAAGTTAGTACAAATTGTGAGATGCTTTCTCATTTACAGGATTGATACTTTTTGTTGGATCTAATTTATGATTCTATCGTTGACTACTTTCAGATATGGTACTAAATTTATAGATCACTATCAAGCAATAATGACAAAAAAAACTTGGTCTCCCAAAGTACAATAAGCAGTTGATTAGTAAACTTCTTAATAATATGGCTGTCGATAAAGTTGATTACACGAATTTCTTTCGATTGCTGTCCAATATTAAAGCTGACACTAGCATTTTGGAAGATGAACTGTTGGTTCCTCTGAAAGCAATTCTACTAGATATTTGTAAAGAGTGGAAGGAGTCTTGGATTAGCTAGGTGAAATCCTACATACATGAGGTACAGTGATTTGTTTCCTCACCTCTTCCTCTTGGCTGTTTAAAGTGAATTTGCTTTATGTGAAGTGCACTAATTTTTTACTTGTTAGTTATTAGGAAAAGCATCAAGTGTGTTTGTTAAAACTTTAAGATAGAGGGAGGTCATTTCTTTGATCCTTAAGTTTTCATGGATGTGCTTGCACTTGTGTTTGCGTGCTAATGCTTTGACTAATCATATCAGATTTTTGCATGCAATCTTTTGCTAAGGATAAACTTCTAGAGCTCTTTTGTGGCTTTGTGCTCATATGCCCAGTAACGGCACACCTTGGGTGTGCCTCTAGCTCAAAAGGCTAGAGGTTGTAGCCTTCTCACCTTTGTACCCCTCAGGCAAGGCTCATGCACTTAGGTGACGCCTAGGCTCTTCAGGTGCGCAACCTAGCGCCTGTCCCTCTCTGGTGTGCATAGACTCCTAGTGGACTGCTTACTGGACCTCTTAGGACTTCAGAAAACAGAAGCACTAATTTTGTTGTTTTTTGCTCAGAGCTAGTTTTTGCTTGCTGGACTTAGTGAAGTGCTTATTGTGCCTCTTGCCCTTAGCTAAAATTTTCTGTTCTTATATACTACTTGCTGGAATTCTGACTGTAGCTATTTTTATTTTTTCATAAGATATATCGATGCTAGGTTTTGCTTGCTAGAAGCCTAGAATTCTTGCTTGTAGCAATTTTTTATGTTTTCATTTGCAGGGTGCCTAGCTTTCATCAAGTGCGCCTACGTTTGGGGCAAGTTTACATGTTGTTGAAGAAAATGAAAATTTGCCACCCAGAAAGAAAAATATTTTCCGAAATGAAATATATTGTTTTTGTGAAGAGATCTACTAACAAACAAAGAAATAAGAAAGAAGAGGTGTTTGATTATGAATAGATCATAGGACACTAAAGAAAATTAATAATTGTTACATAATATTAAAAATGAAAATTTCTTGTTTTATTTTAAGAAATATACTCTCAAAATTTTCTAATTAATATTTTTTAAATAATAAAAGAAAAATTTAAAACACGTGTATATGGGTCATATATGCCAGCTGTTATAGAATCAAGAAGAACATAAGCCTCACAAGTTCAATAATACATGCATGTTGACAGTTTTCTAATTATATATAATCTCTGTAAGAAATTTTACATGACTCAGGCAATACATCTCAATCACACTTAATATACATTCAACTAATAAGGGTCACTCAGGAACTGATATTGTGGAATTCAACAAAGGTTGGCCAAGCTTACATAATGCAATGTCATTTGAGAGGGCATATGAAGCAGATCATTATGGGAAAAAGTATTGGCTTGCTAAAAATGAGCAGAAGTACTTTGGTCTTTATTGAAGAAAAAGATAAGCTCTTGCAAGCTTGTAATAAAGAGATAAGAAAAATACAATCGAGTGTGAGAGATCACTATCAGAGTATCTTTAATGATCATGAGAAGCTTAAGATGCATTTGGAATCTCATAAAAGAGAGCTGGAATTGGGAAGGGTGGAACTAGAAAAACTTGAAGCATAGAATGAAAGTGAAAGAAAAAAGTTGGCAGAAGAGATTGAAAAGTAATGCTCTTCAGTTGGCTGCTTTGGAGCAACAGAAGGCTGATGAAAATGTAATGAAACTGGTGGAAGATCAAAAGAGGCAACAAGAACAACTCCACAATGAAATCATTAATCGAGAAAAGCAACTAGATGAGAAACAAGCGTTGGAATTGGAAATTGAGTAGGTAAATGAAGACTAAATGTTTCGAAGCACACGGGAGATGACAGAGATGTACAAGTTATGGAGAAGGTCGAAGCTTAACTTAAAGATTTAAGAGAAAAGGAAAGCTCTCTTGAAGATTTAGAAGCATGCATGGAACCTAATGTTACTCATAAAGGAGCGTAAAAGCAATGAGGAGCTGCAGGAAGCTCGGAAAGAATTGATTACTGGCATTAAAGATATATAAATGGTGTCCATATTGGCTTGAAGCGAATGGGAGAGCTTGACACTACACCATTCCATGAAGCAATGAAGAGAATGACGTAGGATGTATGGTAGGATGAAATAGGAAATTAGGGAGAAATTAGGGGAGAAGGGCTGAGGAATAGATAGGGAAGCAAGAAATTGAGAGAGAATGGATGAAACTAGGGTTTGAAAAAGCTCACAATCAATACTCAATATTCAAATTTTTAAAAGTTTCTTAACAGATGCATACTAAACTTTTATATAGGTACTACATAAAACCTAGGGTAGAAGCATAAATAAATTTTAAAACTAAAAACATATAAATACAAATAAATAAATTCCTAAATTCTAATTTTACATAATAGAACATAAAATTACATAAAACAATAAACACCCATAGAATTATAAATTCGTTCCTCATCATAGAAAGTATAATGAGGAAGATGCAGAAGTGAGAGCATCGAAACTATGCTCATGATCCAAACTGGCATCCATTTAAAATTATTATGGTTGAAGGGAAGCATCAGGAAATTATTGATGAAGAAGATCAAAAGCTAAAAGATTTGAAGGAGGAGATAGGTGATGGGGCATATAGAGCTGTGGTAGCAGCTATAATGGAAATAAATGAATATAATTCAACTGGCGGGTATCTAACCTCAGAGTTGTGGAATTACAGACAAGGAAGTAGGGCAACATTTCGAGAGGGAATTGTGTTTCTACTGAACAGATGGAAAATAAGTAAATGCAAAAGGAAAATATGGTGAAGGAATTAACATGTATGTAAGAAAGCCTTGTTTAGAAGCTGTATCTCATGTCACCAGTCACCCGGTCTGAGGAGCTGCCATATCTAATGGTTGTATTGGTTAAACAAATTAAACCTTTACTAGCTTGCTTTATATATATCACTATGTTTATGTAAATCTACTGCATAATGGAGAAGTACCCTCACTTATTTGTTGAGTAAGGTACTTTGCTAGTTGTTTATTGTTATATGATTGTTTGTAAAAAAAAATTTCCTTGTTCTTGAGTTATTTCAAATTCAGGGATGAATTTTCTTAACGGGGTAGAATGTGATGACCTATAATTTCGACTGTGCCCAATTAGTGGAATAAACATTTCATGAAAGCATTTCAAACTCGCTATAATAACTTAGTAAGCTCCGAAAACTATTTTCAATTTTTTTTTTAAAGTCGATAAAATTATTTTAGTAAATTGCACAAGCTTACATTTTAGAAAACAATTAAATTATTTTTACATGATTTAAATAGTTCAAGGATTTTAAAGTTAATCATTTACAATTTTGGGAGTTTACATTAAACTGGGAAAAATTTTGGGAACTTGTTTTCGAATTTTAACTTGGGAAATCCTTATGGACATCACAATGGGAGACAAGTGTCCCTATCCAAATAATTTTTTTTTCTCTTTTCCTTTTTCCCTTTTTCTCTCTCTCTTCCTTTCTCCTTCCTTCTTCCTCCTTTTTAAGCTAGCTTTTCTTCCTCCCTTCTAGAAACAGCCATGGGAGCTTTATGAGGTCTCATTTCCAGCTGAAAGTGCCTCCTTTTTGCCCCTTTAAGATCTGCCTAAAACCCTTCAAAGTCAGCCCTCTTAACCCTTCAAAAAGAACCCCGATTTGCCTCCAATTTTTGCCTTTATTTTCCTGGTGTTATTTCAGTCCGTTTTTGGACTGATTTTAATGGCTGTTCCAACTCACTTTCCCCGCCATTTTAGCACTATTTTCCCCCTTAAGGCCATCCTAAACACCCTCAAAAGTTTCCTTTCTTCCTCCTCCAATTAACTACCATAAAACAACATCTACAGTAACTCGGTTTGCTAAGAAAATTCAGTCTATTTTTGCTTTATTTCCAGCCACTTTAGGTGGTCACTCAAGCTCAAAATTGTAACTAATTAAGGATCATTTCTAGCCATTTAAAGAAGCCACTCTAGCTCCCCTATTTCAAGACACTTTGGAGCCATTTTCAGCCACCATTGTTACCCATTTTTAAATTCCAGTCCAACTCATTTTTAAGGGTGTTTGTTGCCACTTCTAACTAAAATTATTGCTCCTTATTGGCACCTAAAGTACCCAAAATCAGAAAGGTTCGTTGGAGACTCTCACACCTTCCATTGGGTGGCTTTTAGTTCTCGACATTCTTAGAAGCTTCGCTTGTAGTGTGAGTGGATAGTGCCTAGTGCAGTGTTTTCATTGTACTCATCACATGCATCAATAATATTCATAAACATGTTTTACTTAAACTTGACTTATGATATTCCAAGCTTTTCAAACTAGTTTTTAAGTAAACATTTTTGAAAGCATATTTGAACCATCATATGTTTTAAAGACCTTTTTTCTTATCACTTAAGTTTGTATGGATATTATTATTAATTACTTTACATTCTTGCACTTCCATTGGTTTTCTTAGTTTTCATTTTGGCACTTGTTTGTTATTCAAATAAAATGTTTTTATTTCCGATTATTTTTATGGAATGGTGCTTGTCAGAACACCTTAAACCAATGAGGTATAGTTAGCCTTTGTACACATAGTATTTTGGATATAGAACCTAGTTAGGGAAGGTTGCCCTAACCCCGTGTGTAGGCCAACATACATGGTAATGAATTCGATACCCTAGCTAGAGAGGGTTTGGCACTAGCACGTTGTAACCTAAGAGATTTGACAGTTGTATGAATTAACGGATTTGATACCCTAGTTAGTAGAGGTTTGGCACTAGCACATCGTAACCTAAAGGTTTTACGGTTTGTATGAATTGATAGATTTAATACCCTAGTTAGCTAGGGTTTAGCGCTAGCATGTTGTGACCTAAAGGTTCAACAATTTGTCAGTTTTGACATTGTCCAATTCCCAATTAAGATTTTCATACAATGATTATGTCAAATGACTTGTCCATGTTTCTTTGAGATTTTAGTTATATTTCTCTTACCGAATAGTTATTAAAAATTATTTAATTCCTTTTCTTATGTTCGTTTTGATAGTTTTGATAGTTTTGACAATATTCAATGCCTACAGGTGCTTTTCATAAAATGGTTATGGCAAATGATTTTTTAACTTTGTTTTTAAGATTTTAGTTATAACTCATTGTATCTTTATGTAAACTGTTTGTTAGTAAATCATTTGTGCATTGGCTTGTTTCCCTGCTTGCTATACTATGTATTGTCTACTCACAGAGTCTTTGTGACTCTCCCTCGTTAGTTGATGTTTTTGTTTTCAGATAGTTGATTTTGTAATTTTAGTTTCGGTTTAGGAGAAGGTGTCCATGTGAAGTTTCTTTTGGTTTGCCCAACCTTTGTTTCAGCATGGGCTTAGTAGCATTTTTACCTTTTGCATCTATGTATTTGTATTTAGACTTCACTGCAACCGTATTTTGGGATTTGTTTTGGTTTAGATATATGCTTTCGATCTTGGATGACTATTTATGTAATATGATGTCGTTCTATTAGTTTTATAAACTTTTGAGTGTCTAGTTTTTAAATGGACTATTATAGTTTTTGAGATCCTTTGTAGCCTTGTTTCGGTCATAGTGGGCCTATGTTTTCCCTAATCCATTCGTGGGTCATGGCCCCGGTTTGGATCGTGACACGTAGAAACCATACCAGAGAACCTTAGTGGCTGTATCTTCCTAAAATGTTACAAATACTCATCGATCTTGTTAAGCTGGAACTAGAAGATTTGCCACTTGTTGAGGCTAGCAGGAGTAACACTAGGAGTTTGTGGTTGACCTTGTTGAGGTTGTTGTTGCTGAGCTAAGATTCTAGGGTGACTGATACCAACTTGTCACACCCCACACCGAGGTATGACCAACAGGAGGAATGAATATCCAAATCTCCGTAACTCTGACTACAAATAAAATAGGAATGCACACAAACACTAACTAAAAATAAAAGTTTAACTAGCCTTTTGTAAAAGTGGAAGCAAGCGAGGAAGAAAAAAGAAAATAAAAAATAAGGAGGAAAAAGAAAATGTCAAAGTAAAAAAAAAATATAAAAGTAAAATGAAAGTCAAATAAGATTAAAGTGGATGTGTATATATTTTCATATATATATATATCTATATATTTTTTTTTATAGTGTTTATTTGTCTTGTTTATATATATTTGTCTTGCATATAAAAGTAAAGTTGCTACAATAATTCTAAAACTTAGTGCTATCATATTGGGTTATAATATTCTATCTTTTTAAAATAAATTTATCCATAATTTCAACAGAATAATCATACATGTGTCATTTACTTGAATCATTAAAAAAAAAATAGATATTGTTGCCTCACCACATCATCGGATTCTTAAGTGGCTTCTTGTTCATTATGATGTTGCCTGATAACTTTCACAGAAGGAATGGTCTTTGATCGAAGCTTACAGACTTCCCTATCTATGATCGCCACTGGTTGCTCCTTGTATATTAGATTCTTATCCACTTGTACTTCTTGGACCCATAAAATGTGTGACTTATTAGGCAAATACTTTCAAAGCATACACACATGAAAAATCGGATGTACCTTATCCAAGTTTGGAGGTAATGCCAACCTGTAAGCTACAGCTCCAACCCTATACAAAATCTGGAAGGGTCCTATAAACCTCAAACTCAGCTTCCCTTTCTTGTCAAGTCTCATTATGCCTTTAAAAGGTGAAAACCTTCAAAAACACATAATCACCTACTTCAAATTCTAACTCTCTTCTATGATTGTCTGCATAAGACTTCTATTTACTTTGAGCCATCCTCAACATATCACAAATAACCTGTACTTTCTCTACGGCATTATGAACTAACTCTGGTCCTAGTAGTTGATGCTCACCAATTTCAAACCATTCAACTGGAGATCGATACTTTCTCCTTTACAAAACCTTAAATAGTGCTTTCTGAATGCTACTATTATAAATGTTATTATAAGCAAACTCCATAAATGGAAAATGCTGATCCCAACACCCTTCAAAATCCATCACAAATGCTCGCAACATATCTTTTAAGGTTTGTATAGTTCTCTCAAACTGACCTTCAGTCTGAGGATGGAAAACTCTACTGAATAACAACTAAGTACCAAGAGCCTCCTGAAAAGATTTCTCAAAAGTTGTAGTCAACTGAACGTCTCGGTTTGAAATGATAGAAATAGGTACTCTATGTAATGAAACTATCTTATTTAGATACCACTTAGCATACTGATGTGTTAAGTACGTAGTTTTCACAAAAAGAAAGTGCGTTGATTTAGTCAATTTGTCCACAATTATCCGGATTTAGTCATAACCCCTAAAGGTTTGGGAAGTCCTATTACAATATCTATAGTAATCTTCTCCTATTTCCACCCTGGAATATCTAATCTTTGCAACTTTCTGCAAGTTTCTAATGTTTAGCTTTCACCTGCTAGCAAATCAGGCACTTGGGGACAAAGTCCACTATATCTTTTTGCATACTATCCCACCAATAGAACTTCTTCAAGTCTTAATACATCTTGGAAGAACCAAGATGCATCGCATATGACAAGCAATGAGCTACTTCAAGAATTTTCTCTCTCAATTTCGGATCAGATGGCACAACCACACGATCTTGATATCTTAATACTCCTTCATTATCTACATTGAACTCACTGATTGTAGGCTTATCATGTTTGATTTCTTACCACACACATCTGAGTCAGTTGTCTGCATTTCTTTAACAGCTTCAATAAAAGTAGACTTTACTTGAACATAGGCTAACAATACACCATTAGCAGACACTTCAAATTTGACTCCATTAACCATGCACCTTTGTAATTCTCTAACAACCCGACTACGAATAGCTGTCACAAGCAATAAGCTTCCTATTGACTTCCTACTCAATGCATTAACAACAACAATAGCTTTCCTTTGATGATAAAAAATTGAAAAATCATAATCTTCTCAATCCATCTACACTATCTTGAGTTCAACTCTTTATGATCAAATATGTACTTAAAACTTTTATAATTCGTGAAAATTTCATAGGTTTCACCATACAAATAATACCTCTACATCTTTAGTGCAAAATTATTGCTGCCATCTCCAGGTCATGGGTGGGATAATTCATTTCATGTTTCTTCAGTTATCTTGAGGCATATACAATCACCTTTCCATCCTGCACCAAAGCACACCTAAGTACAATTTGAGAAGCATTACAAAATAGTACAACAAAATACCATATACCTTCCATACCAGAAGGAAGGGTGAGGACTGGAGCTGAAGTCAGACATATCTTAAGTTTTTGAAAACTTTCTTCATAAGCCTCTAATCAAATAAATTTAACACTTTTCTGGGTCAGTCATGTCAAGGGTGTAGCAATAAGGGAGAAGTTTTCAACAAATCTCGTGCAGTACCCAGCTAAACCTAGAAAACTCTCTGAATTGCTTCAACTTTCTTGGGGTCCACATGAATTCTTGCTTTGGAGATCATAGTCTGAGGAAGGCTACTTTATTCAACTAGAATTCACATTTGGAGAATTTATCATAAAGCTTCTTTTCTCTAAGTGTTTCCAAGATAATTCAAAGATGCTTCTCATGCTCTTCCTCACTTCGAGAGTACACCAAATTGTTATCAATAAAGACAATAACAAATTAATTCAAGAAAGGCTTAAACACTTTGTTCATAAAATCCATGAACGCTGCAAGAGCATTAGTGAATCCAAAAGATATGACTAAGAACTTAAAATGTCCATACTAGGTGCAGAAAGCAATTTTTGGAACATCTTCCTTCTTAATCCGAAGTTGGTGGTACTCTGAACATAGGTCAATTTTTGAAAAGTTGTGTCCCTTATAACTAATCAAATAAATCATCAATTCTGGGGAGATAGAGGATACTTCTTTTCACTATGACCTTATTCAACTATAGATAATCAATGTACAATTGAAACAAACTATCTTTCTTTTTAACTAAAAGAACTGGAGCTCCCTAAGGTACTGGAACAGATAAATCCCTTATCCAGCAAGTCTTGCAACTACACCTTTAGCTCTCTCAATTCATTGGGAGCCATGTGGTACGAAGTATAGAGATTGCTTAAGTGTCTAGCAACAAATCAATACTAAACTCTATCTTTCTTAGGAGGAAGTCCAAGAAGTTCTTCTGGAAACACATCAGAGAATTCCTTTACCACAGGAGTTTTCTCCAAAGGAGGACACTTCAACTGAGGATCCCTAACATAAGCTAGATAAGCCTAATGCTTCTTTTTAATAAGCCTTCTAGCTTGAATGGCCAAAATCAAATTGTGTGGAACTTCACTTTGATCCCCTTAAAAAACAAAAGTTGACTTCTTAGGAATTCTAAACTTGACACTTTTCCTACGATAATCTGCCACAGCATGATAGTTAGACAATCATTACATGCCTAGAATAACATCATATTCCAACATGTCTAATATTATTAAGTCTGCATAACATGTTATATTATCCACCATAACAACACAAGATGGAATATGCCTAGTTACAAGAATTATTTTCCTCAGAGGTGTCGAAACTGCTAAAGGGACTTCAAGAGGCTCAGATGCCCTCTTCACACAAAAGGAAAAATATAGAGATATAAAAGAATGAGTGGCTCCAAGATCATATAGTATTTTAGCACTAACTAAACAAACAAGCAATCTACCTAACATAACTGGATTTGAAGCCTGAGCATCCTGTGTAGTCATAGCATAAACACAGGCTTGACCCCTGCTCAAAGATGAAGAACCTCTAGAAAAAGTGTCATGATCCTTCTAAGATCTAGCAGGCAATAGAGGTCCACCCTGCACTAAATGAGATGTTCGAGCAAAAGAAGATTGCCCATTCATCATTAGACAATCTTGGATACAATGATCTATTGCACCACACTTAAAACATGTGCCAGACTCCTTCCATCATTGCCCTATGTGCCTAACATCACAAGTAGGGCATATAGAAATTTCTGAGGCTTAGGGACCAATAAACAATGCCACCTATGACTGACTTCCATAACAGCATCTAGCCTGACCTCTTCCCAACTTATCACACCCCCACAGAGATATGATCGACAGGAGGAATGGATAATCAAACCTTCGTAACCCTAACTCCAAATCAAAAGGAATGCATATAACCACTAACTAAAAATAAAAGTTAAAAGAAAGCTTTGTAAAAATACCATTATACTTATACACATGTTCACTGAAAGGAATAGTATATTAAAAAATTTCTGAAGAGGTTCCCTATAAAGTGCAATATGCCCAAGTAATACAAACAACATATCATCATGTTTGGACACAACAACAAGAAGGAGCTTCGCTCTGTCCACATAGAAGAAAAACTAATTAAACACAAATTCCCACAACTTAAAACTTCCTAACCAAGCCTTAAAGTGATTGCAATTTCTTCATCCCTGGCTCCAAGTATGAGATCTCATATGAGTACCTTGTCATAGCAACTATCGACAAATCAAGGTTTGGCAAGAAGGGCTTGAAAAGAACCTGGTGCTAAAAAAAAATAAAAAAATGATCGAAGAGTGAGTCATAAAACTCAGTGGGTGAAAAACATACCCAAAGGGTACTAGCATCAATTAACATATAAGTAGAAGATATTTACTTAACATATTCATACTAGCACAACTTACAATGCAATTCCATTTTAGAGTATATATAAAAAGTAAAACAAAAACTAATATAACTCACAAATGATGATATTTCAAACAAATCATGCAAAGCAAACAAAAGGGCCAATAATCAAAGTAACTCAACACCTGCATGTTATAAACATATCCTCATCAGGACATTTTGCTTCCACACACCAAGAATATACATTATCTTCTTTACTAGCCTCCCTAGGCCTGAGTTACTCGAATATTTTTATTCAAATATCACATAACTAAATTGAATATATCCTAGGTGGACCCGAATTCTAACTCACATAGAAAAATAAAATCATTGGCCCTATCAACCATATACAAGCATTCACATCAATCCATGCACACGAACTAGCAAAAATTCAAAGACAAAGTATTACACACTTTTATTCGACAATTATACACACACACACACAGACACACACACACACATATATATACAAATACTGTAAAACACAACTAGTAACCAAAAGGTAATGTCTTTCATTCACAAAGTTTATGGACCTTGTTCGAGGTTTCCTCTTGTGGTCAAATGTGTTGTCGAATCGACATTATGCTCTGAAGCTGAAATTACATTTCCAAGTATTACTTAGCTTGTAAATTTCATAAGATATATATATTAAGTTTTATACATTTATTTAGAATTAACCCCTATTAATTTTAACAAACACCTTGAAGGTAAACTTGGTTCCAATTTATGTATATATTGTCATAACCAGATATTAAAATATAAAAATTCAAACAATTTGGTGCAATTCTTGATCATAAATATAAATGCAAGTATGTAAAATAAATAAACATTACACCTATATGTATACATAAAATATATACACAGTTAATTTAAACATGGTTGACTTAGATCTTGATCTTATTTTATGTAAATTTTTATTAATAAGTGAAACAAATCATAAACAAAGTAAGTTAGTAAACAAGTAAAAATATGCATAAGTGTCAAGAATAATTATATAGCACAATTATAGAGCCCTTGACTTTGGCTTTAAATTTCTCTGTCTTTTCTTTCCTTTTTCCTTTATTCCTTGCATTGCCTTCCTTTTTTCTTCGCATTCCTCTACTACCCGAGCCTCCCTTGTACTCCCCTGTTTTGGCCATTCTCTTGCAGCTGACCATTGAAGCACTTTCTTCTGCTCAAACTCTTTCCTTATTCCCTTACCTTTGTTCTATTCTTGCTCGACTTGAATTGGACAGTAGTAGCTGAAAGCTAACTGCCCTTGTTTTAAGTTGTAGCAGCTAAGAATTCTAGCTTGCAGCCTTGCCATTTTGCTCAACCTCCCTTTTATACTTGTCGTGCTGGTGTGGGAGCAAAATTCTGGCTATGGCAGCAGCAGCAGTAGACCTTACCAGCTGCTGCAAACCACATTTTCATGCCCTATTCTAACCTTGCAGCAACCGTGCCCTGTTTTAGTCCTCTTTTTGTTATTTTGGCAAGGTTAGCTCATGCAATTTTGTGATAGTTTAGGAGAATTTACAAGCTGCCTAGGTCTTTCTCTTGGTAGCCATAACTGGTGTGGCTACCCTTCAATTTTGCTAATAATTCTTTAGTTTATAGTCTTAGTTCTTTGATATTTTTGGTAGTTGATGATTTAGGATTAGAGATTAAGGGAATTGTGAATAACATGGATTAGGAATAAAAAGTAAAAGTAGAAATTATTTGGTTAATGGAAAAGAAAAGTTTGAATTAGGTTGTATTGATGTTGGATATAAGTATAAATCAAGCTTTTGGATTACTTTGATTAGCTAAATTAAATTCAAGGTTGATGTTTGGAAAATGAGTAATATGAAGGTTGATGGAATTATGTTGATTTTACTGGAATATGTATATATATATATAACTTTAATAATTCAAGGATTAACCATGAAATATATAAATTAAGTAATATATGAAAATTTGATTTTCAGCTCCAAAACATGTGGGTGATCAATCGCCACCCTTAAATTCAAAAAGGAACGACATGTCGAATCCAAAAACTTGGTGAGTGGAAAATGTTACTCTTTGGTTGCTACTGTATTGTGATTGTTTTGGTGTATTTTGTGAATATATTCATATAGTTTTCAAAGATGAATGTTTAGTACTATAATTGAATTAATTGATGGAATGGTATATTGTTGACATTCTCATATCCATTGTGTTGTGTTTAATATGTAACTTTATGTTTGATAAGGACCAATAAAACTAATTTTTATAAGAAATAGAATTCGGGTGCACTAGGATAAATTGATTTGACTATTTGATATTTGATTAAAAATATTCAAGTCACTTAATCCCGGGGAGGATATGTGAGGAGTTATGTCTATTCTTGGTGTGCAGGAGCAAAAATGCCCCGAGGATATGTATTTAGTGTGCAAATGTATGCTTGTACAATCATTTTCCCTTGTAAATATATGGAACTAGTTGTAGTTGTTCTCTACCGTGCATCTTTTTGTACCTGCGTTTTCTACATTATGTTCAATGCTGTCTGCGCAAGAGCTTGTGAAGAAGCAACCTTATCCCCATCCCGATCGGCAGCTGCTAGGCCTCCCCATCTCTCCTAAACTTCCCCCTGTCTTCCGCCTTGATAGGCGTCCTTCTCACCCTTCTTCTCTTAGTCAAAGTCGTAAACTCATTCCTGTCAATATCACAATCTAGAGAAGGGACTAGTCATCCTATACTTAGGGTCCAGTATTACCAACCTCATATTCCCTTGTCTGTCCTTTTTTTTTTGTCTTTTTAACTTACTTGACCTTACTTTTGCTCGAATTTATTTAGGGAAAGATGCCGACACCTCGAATCTAACTTCCTTCGCTAGATCTCTTAGTTGGACTAGATAAGGAAAGATAAGCTGACCACAATAGGTGATGTTGAGAAACCGTGCTCGGAATAGAATGACTTTCTTACCCTGCCCGGTCTACCTTGGTTGTAATAATGAAATGAACATGAGAAAATTTACTCCTAGCTAGTGGAACAAGAAAGACATCCTTTCTTATTCCTTTCCTGCGATTGCAACCGGTGCAAGTTCATTTCTAGCCTTTAGTCTTTCTGCCCTTTGAGTTTGCTTCTACACGTACACAGAAATGAAGACCCTCGAGAATTCTATATGTAGCAACTTAGTATGGCCTATTCCCTCTACAGAGGTGTGCTTGAAGTGGAGGATGTGCTATCCCTATTGGGCTGGGCTCTTCCCCAAAAGGCACCACCGTTGGGATTATAAGCCAAGCCAGAAGCGAGTCACTTCTATTCTCGTTGGGATTAGAGAGGTCAAATGGCAAGGCAAGGCCATAATCCTGTTTGGCTTCTTTCGTAGTATTGCTCACATCTAAACATCTGAATGGAAAAAAGCAAGATAAGGAAACTCACTATCTAAAAAGAAGAAGAGGTACGTGGGCTGGATGCTCCAATGAGCTTGATCAAGAAGAGGCTAGTCCAATCCATTGTCAAATAAAGATAAAGGATGTGTCAGTGACCTAGCAAGACAAAGCACTCTCCGAGGGCATGGAATTGTATTTGTGTGTATATTGGATTATTTAAATTGTATTTGTTTGATTTTACGTTTTCTACATTTATGCAGCCTGAAGTTGAATTGTTTTGAAATTAATGTTCATATGAAATTATTTGATTTATGCATTTAATTTCTTGTGTTATTTGATGCTAGTACCTTTTAGGTATGTTTTTCACTCACTGACTTTTTGTGATTCACCCTCACTTGTTTAAGTTCTTTTTAGTATTAAGATTTCCTCAGACGTCCCTGACTGATATTTAACTTACCGATTATGTTGCGACAAGGTATATAATCGAGAACACCTACTTGAGGCTAAGGGATGAAGTTTATTGTCATATTAGGGCTTTGGATGTTGGATTTTGTTTTGTGTAATAGTTTAGTTATTATTGTTTATGGTATAAAATGGAGCGGAGCTCCTTGTGGATATAGTTGTTGTTGTTACTTAATTGTGTGTAACCTTATATACTATGTTTCTATTTTGGGCATGTTCCATTCTACTAGGAACCTCTGCTGAAATTCTCAATTATATTGTTATACATTTCAGTAAATGAGCATTTGTATATAATTGTGGTTTCTAAACTTTCCTTTTAAATGTGCAGTTTGGTAAAAAGTCATATATGTTTGTTTAATTTGAAATACGGTTACAAAGATTTGGTTATCTATTTCTCCAGCGAGTCATGCCTTTGTATGAGGGTGTGATAAGTTAATGTTAAAACCTAGGTTAAAGGTCTGTGACTGTAAATGTAGGATGTTACTTTGTTTGCATACGTTACCTGGGGCATATATGGACTTAGTGATACGTCCTAATTCATCCTGAAACTTCAAGTTGTGATTCTCTAATGCATTGTCTTTTGCCTTATATAATAAATGTGTATTGAATTTGTTTGTGTTTGTTTTAGATATGATAAAATGCAGTGGCTGTGACCGTGTTGTTATTCGTAGGAAGCAGCAGGATGTTGGCTCTGAACAGGGATCTACTAGTCCTCAGGTGCCGACAGCCAGAGGTAAAGGTCATCAAGGACATGGTAAAGATAGAAGTAGAGATACTGAACCAGCTGAAGCAGCAGCCCCTGGTCATAATCTAGCTCAGTATGCTTAGTCATAGCCTCCTATTCAGCCTCAGCAAAAGGTAAACCCTCCCGTTCCAGCTCAGCAAGACCGAGGACTATTTATAGCATTGCATGACATTTGAAAGAATATGACCCTATTCAGGACTCTTGCACTTTCTTGGAAGAGTATGACAGATTGTGTGTAGCTTTGGGAAATGATCTTGTTTGGGATGTAAAGTTTGTCAATTATCAGCTACACGATGTGGCATATGAGTAGTATAAGGTGTAAGTGTAGCGGCGAACAAAGCCTACTCTACTTACGTGATATGGCAGTAGTGGAGTATAAAATGTTATCTCATTTTGCTCCACATATGGTGGCTACCAAGCAGATAAAGGTGAAGAGGTTTGTTATTGACTTTAGTTATTCTTTGTTTAGGTCAGTGTTTGTGACAATCACTATCACTTATTCTTAGGTGGTGGATGCTACATATCTACTAGAGAACTGATTTTTAGAGAGGCAATCATAGCGAGAAAGTCATAAGAATGCGAGACGGGAGGGTTGTTCCACTTCTAGATTAGGTAGTTCCTGAAAACCTGGAGGTAAATCTACCTTAAGGCGTGGCTCTTTTGTGAAGGCTTTTAGTTAGGCAGAGGCCAGATGATACAAAGTTCTGGAGGTTAGTCACAGGTAGCATTGTCAAGTGGGCCTCAAGTATTTGAAGCAAGTATGCCTTACTTGTAGAATTAGACACATAGGGCATTGCAGAAGGAAGTCAGGTACGTGTTTTAATTGTAGTGTTATGTATCATCGCATTAGGGATTATCCATTGATGAGTAGGCAGTCTACTTCAGCTAGGACATCTTATTCAGTACCAGGTGGACCTTTGCTGCTTACTACACCTACTAGATCTCAGGGATATCGTGGCACCTTTGCTAGAGTTTCATCATCTGCTAGCAAAGGTTAGGCCCGCGTGTATGCTTTGATGACATAGGACTCTCGGGCTTCTAATGCAGTACTATTAGGTAGATTGTTTATCTATTCAATTGGTGCTAAAATATTGTTTGATTGTAGAGTTAATCATTCTTTTATATCTTCATATTTGGCCTCTTGTGTGAAGAAGCCATCTAAGCCTCTCGAGGTTTTATCATTGTCAACACCTCTAGGGGAAATAATTTTGGCAAAAAGGTATACTCCTTATTGTGAAGTTGCTATGGATAATGATATATGTTTTGCAGACTTGATCATATTAGACATGTTGGAGTATGATATAATTTTAGGCATGGATTGGTTATCTAAACATCATGCTATGATAGAATATCGTGATAAGAGTGTCAAGTTTAGCATTCATTAGAAGCTGACTTTTGTTTTTCAAAGGGATTAGAGTAAAGTTCCTCGTAATTTGATTTTAGCTATTTAAGCTAGACGGCTTATCAAGAAGAAACATCAGGCTTACTTAGCTTATGTCAAGAATACTTAGCTGGAGTGTCTTCCTTTAGATTATATTCCTATGGTAAAGTAATTTTTTGATGTGTTTTTAGAAGAGCTTCCCGAACTTTCTTCTAAGTAGGATATAGAGTTTGGTATTGAGTTGTTGCCTAGTACTCAACCGATCTCTATACCTACATACCAGATGGCTCCTAGTGAATTGAGGGAATTAAAGGTGCAGTTGCAAGATTTTCTAGAAGTCCCAGTTCATCCCTTTGGGGTGCTCCTGTTCTTTTTGTTAAAAAGAATGATAGCTTGTTTTAACTGTGTATTAATTATCAGCAGCTAAATAAAGTCACTATTAAGAACAAGTATCCTCTTCCCAAGATTGATGAGTTATAGGGAGCTTAAAACTTTTATAAGATCGATCTTCGTTTAGAGTATCACCAACTCTGGATTAAGAAGGAAGATATTCCAAAAACTGCTTTCTGCACTTGATATGGACATTATGCATTCTTAGTTATGTCTTTTAGACTCACTAATGCTCATGTATAGTTCATGGATCTAATGAATAGGATGTTCAAGCCTTTCTTGGATCAGTTTGTCATTGTTTTGATTGATGACATCTTGGTGTATTCTCGGAGTGAAGAGGAGCATGAAAAGCATCTTTGCATTGTGTTGAAAACACTTAGGAAAAACAAGCTTTATGTTAAATTCTCTAAGTATGAATTATGGTTGAATCAAGTAACATTCCTCAGACATGTGATCTCTAAAGAAGGAATACAGGTGAATCCCAAGAAAATTAAAGCTATTCAAAATTGGCTTCGTCCAACAAATATGTCTAAAATTCATAGTTTTTAGGTTTAGCAGGATATTACAGGAGATTTATTGAGAACTTCTCTCGTATTGTTACACCCTTGACTCGGTTAGCTAAGAAATTAGTTAAGTTTGTTTGGTCTGAGGCTTACAAGGAAAGTTTTTAGAAGTTAAAGATTTGTTTGACTTCAGCTATAGTCCTTACACTTCCTTCAGGTACGAGTAAATATAAGGTATTTTGTGATGCATCATGTATTTGACTTGGATGTATTTTGATGCATGATGGTAAGGTGGTTACGTATGCCTTGAGATAGCTGAAAAAGCATGGAATGAACTATCCTACCCATGATCTTATAATGGCAACAGTGATCTTTGCATTGAAGATACAGAGGCATTACTTGTATGGTGAAATTATAAAATTTTATTGATCACAAGAGCCTTAGATACATATTTGATTAGAAGGATTTGAACTTAAGGCAACTTAAGTGGATTGAACTGCTAGAAGATTATGATTGCTTGATTTCTTGTCATCCGTGGAAAGCTAATGTGGTTACAGATGCTTTGAGTAGGAAGTCAATGGGTAGCTTATCCCGTTTGACAGTGGTTCGCAATTGGGTTGTGAAAGACTTACAAAGGAGCATGGCTGATGGAGTTAGATTTGAAGTATCTCCTTAAGGGTATTGTTGGCTCATATTCAGATGAAATTCACTTTGATTGAAGAGATAAAAATAGCACCAGCAATTGGTTCTGAGGTGTGTGCTAAGAAAGCTAAATGCAATCAGTCCATTATTAATGATTTCAAAATGGATAATGAGGGAGTGCTAAGATATCATGATCGTATAATTGTGCCATCTGATCCTGAGTTAAGGAAGAAAATTCTTGAAGCAACTTATTGTTCATCTTATGTAATACATCCTAGTTCCCCTAAAATGTATTAAGATTTAAAGATGTTTTACTGGTGGGATAGTATAAAGGAGGTGGCAGATTTTTTTTCCAAGTGCCTAGTATGTTTACAAGTGAAGGCTGAACATCAGAAACTCGCATGAATAATACAAAGCTTAGACAGTCTGAGGTGAAAATGGGATAAAGTTACTATGGACTTTGTGACTAGACTTCCCAATACCTTTAAGGGTTTTGATTCGATTTGGATTATTGTGGATTGATTGACGAAATCCGCACACTTTCTTCCTATGAAAACCACATACTCAGCCCATCAGTATGCTAAGTTGTATCTGGATGAGATTATTTCACTAAATGGAGTATCAAATTCTATTATCTCTGACAGGGGTGCTCAGTTTACTGCAGCATTCTGGAAATCTTTTTAGGAAGCTCTTAGTACTTAATTACTATTCGGTATAGCTTTTCATCCTCAAACTGATGGCTAATTTGAGAGAACCATACAAACTTTGGAGGATATGTTGCGAACCTGTGTGATGGACTTTGAAGGGAGTTAGGATCAAGACCTACCACTTTTGGAATTTGCCTACAACAATAGTTATCATAGTAGTAGTCAGATGGCAACGTTTGAAGCTTTGTATGGGAGAAAATGTAAATCTCCAGTTGGGTTGTTTGAAACAGCTGAACATCAGTTATTGAGACCAAAGTTGGTTCAGGATACAGTAGAAAAGGTACAGGTGATCCGTTATAGGTTGCAAATAGTTCAGAATAGACAGAAGTCATATGCCAATAATCTTCATAGTGAGTTAGAGATCAAAGTAGGTGATCATGTGTTTTTGAAGGTTTCATCTTTCAAAGGCACAATGAGGTTTGGTTAGAAAGGAAAGCTGAGTCTAAGATTCATTAGACCTTTCCAGATTTTGGATAAGGTGGGAGCTGCGGCTTATAAGTTAGCTTTATCATCAGATTTTGGATATGGTACATCTAGTTTTTCATGTATGTATGGTTCGAAAGAATTTTTCGGATAAGTTTCACGTATTATGGATTCAAGAGGTGCAAGTAGATAAGAACCTGACATATGAGGAACAACTAGTGACAATTATTGATAAACAAGTTCGTAAACTTTGATCGAAGATTATTCTTTTGGTGAAAGTTGTATGGCAATACCATAATAAAAAGAAGCCACTTGAAAATCTAAAGATATGATGAGGCAACAATATCTGTATCTAATTCAATGAATCATGTAAACCATGCATTCGTATCAATTTTGTTGAATTTCGAGACGAATTTCTTTCTAGGAGGGAGAGTGTCATAACCTGATATTGAAACATAAAAATTAGAACAATTTGGTGTATTCTTGATCATAAATATAAATGCATGTATATAAAATAAATAAACATTGTACCTATATATATACATAAAATATATACACAATTAATTTAAACTTGGTTGACTTGGATCTTAACCTTATCTTATGTACATTTGTATTGATAAGTGAAACAAATTAGAAACAAAGTATGTTAGTAAACAATTAAAAATATGTGTATAGCATCTTTGTCAAGAATAATTATATACCACAATTATAGATCCCTTGACTTTGACTTTAAATTTCTTTGTTTTTTCTTTCTTTTTTCCTTTAATTTTTTTCCTTTATTCCTTGCACCACCTTTTTTCTTCACTTTCTTTTGCTATCCGAGCCTTCCATATACTCCCCTGTTTTGGCTGTGAAGTTATTGTCACACTCTCATACAAATACATGACTGGCTAGAAAAATGGATAATCAAACTCCCGTAACCCTAACTTGATATACATAATTGACTTTTGAACTCTTAAAGTTGAAACAAAAGCTTTGATGCCTTAGATTAAAAACTTGAACTTATATAGTAAACATATAACATTTTTAACTGAAAATTTTGGCAGAGGTTTCATGTAAAGTGGAACATGCCCAATAGTACATACATATATGATCTAGTTACAAACAACCAGTGATCAATAGTACTAATATATGCAAAGGAGCTCAACTCCAAATACCACATTAATAACCACAGCTAAACTATGATACACAACTATACATAAGAAACTTAAAGCCTATTGTGACTGTAACTTCATCCTTTGTCTTTAAGTGTGTGATTCTGGGGTATACCTTGCCGCAAGACTGTCTGTAAGTCATGAATCCCTAAGTAACAATGGCTGATCTCCTGATGTAAAAAAACAACAAAGGAAATAAGTTGAGTCACAAAGACTCAGTGAGCGAAGAACATACCCTAAGGGTACTAGCATCAATCAAGGTATACATAGCACATATTAGTTAAACAATTTTATACAATTAATGCTTAGATTACAATTCAGTATTTCATGTACATATATTCAAATAGCGAAAAATTAAAGCAATATCATTTATACAAAGGATAAGATAATAAATCAAACAATTTATTCAAAGTATTCAAATTAAACAATTCAACCAAAAAGAGCTAATTGGAGTAACTCAACACCTGCATACCAAATTATTCTCCCACTGGGCAGTTTTTACGTCTACACACCAAATATATATTCTCTATACATAACCATCCCACTAGGGCTGAGTTATTCGAGTATTCATAATCACATATCTGATAATCAAATTAAGACATCCTAGGTACACCCAAATTTTATTTCAAAAATAAAAATCTTTAAAAAAAAAATTCATTTTTATTGGCCTTATCAAACATAATCAATTCACATACGCACACATCTACTTGAAACACACATAAATAATTACATATTTTAATCTAGCAACCAAGAAAATACATAATTCACTGATTTCGTTCGTCCTCCCATCTAGATTGTGAAGGTGTCATATATCCTCCACACGATCCGAAGCTGAAAATCATAAATTCATATATTATGTAGAGTAATCATTTCATTTTATCCATGCTTCATTTATATATTTAAATTAACTAACTATCGATTTTTTTCATAGAATTTATTTTCCAAACATTGAATTCAAATTAATTAATTATTTAGCTTATACCAAAAGTTTAAACTAAACCTTTTAATATCAACATGTTTCAAATTTCAATTCTTAAATCATGCCTCTAATCTTTCTATTTCCATAATTTTATACAAATACCTTCTATATATTTAGTGTTAAAAGACTTTAGTTTATAATTTAAACTATCTTAGTACCTCATGCTCAAGCTTTTATTAACTTAACAAGCATTAAACTTAACATAGGAAAATTCTAAATAATTTACCTAACCTAACTTATTACTTATCAAAAACCCCATTCCTATATACAAAGTAAACTAACTAAAACCTCTAAAACCTTACTCGGCTAACAACAAAATTCCACAATCAAGCTATCCTAGGGTCTATTCTCACTCTTGCTACCTTACTTATGGTTGCCCCAAGAATGACATGCCTAGTACAAACTAATCCAGTCCCAAAACAAGCTACCCTTTTTCTAAGTAACCTACACAACTGAGCTACCACAACAGGGCAGCAGCCTTTCCTTTCGGGTGCAACACCTTTAGGTGATTACCTTGGACTTTAGGAGGAAGGAATAAGGTGTTAGGCTAGGTGAAATAATAAGAAAAAAAAAATAGCAACATAAGATTCATGCAGCACCAAGCTATTGTCCCAAAACAGGGCATCTGTTTCTCTGCAGCTTGGTGAAAAAAAGTGAATTTTAGATACTCCTATCCTTGTAAAGTACTAACACCAAAACAAGGAAGAGGAAAGGAAATTTACCTCAATTAATACAAAAAGTTACATAGCAAAAACAGAGGGAAGCTTCAGCCACTAGGAGCTGTCTCGGCAGCAATTGAATGAAAGAAAAAAAATGTTAAGTGAAGGCAAAGTTGACCCACGACAAGATTGAATAAGCTTCAAGAGATGAGGGCTGGCTTTTCATGACTTTAAAAGGTTTTGTGGTGGCTGGAAAAACAGAGGAAAGAATAATATTCAGGAAGCAACTTGGTGGGAAAGATGAAAGAACAAGCATAGTGATACAAGGATAAAACAAAAGGAGAAAAGGAAAGAATGATATAAAAATCAAGTCAAGGTCAAAAAGTTAGGATTTATGTTGTTTATTTAACCTTAGATATATATATACATATATATATGTATATATATAATTACTTCCTAGTTAATTTACACATTTGTTGCACACACATAAATAAAAATTTAACCAAATTGATTTTTCCAAGTTAACTAATAAAGTGGTAAAAATTAATTTACATATAGATATAGATATATATATATATGTACGTATATATATATATACAAGTACTCTTTTTATTTTTATTTTACTTTATGTAAAATTATTATTTACTTAACCACGACAATTTACGTATAGCTTTTTACAATGTACGTTAAACTATTAGGTTATAACAGTTATTCACTTGCAACTGCCCATTGAAGCACTTTCTTGTGCTCAAATTCCTTCCTTATTCCTTAACCTTTGTTATGTTCTTACTTGGCTTGAATTGGATAGTAGCAGCTGAGAGTTAACTTCTCTGTTTTGAGTTGCAGCAGCCAAGACTTCTAGCTTGAAGCCTTGTTGTTTTGCTCAACCTCCCTTGTATGCTTGCCATAATGGTGTGGGAGCAAAATTAAGGCCATGGCAACTGCAGCAGTTGACCTTACCAGCCGCTGCAAACCACCTTCTCGTGCCCTGTTCTAACCTTGTAGCAACCGTGTCATGTTTTAGTCCTCTTGTGGGTATTTTGGTAAGCTTAGTTCATGCAATTTGGTGATAGTTTAGGAGGGTTTGCAAGCTGCAATGGTTGACAGCAAAGGTTTTCCTTTTGGAAGCCGTAACTTGTGTAGCCGCCCTTTCAATTTTGTTTATAATTCTTTAGTCTATAGCCTTAGTTCTTTTATTTTTTTTGGTAGTTGATGATTTAGGATTAGAGATTGAGGGAATTATGAATAACATGGATTAGGAATAAAGAGTAAAAGTAGAAATAAAATGGTTAATGAAAAGATAAAAGTTTGAATTAGGTTTTATTGATGTTGGATAAAAGTATAAATCATGCTTTTATGTTACTTTGATTAGCTAAATTAAATTCAAGGTTGATGTTTGGAAAATGAGTAATATGAGGGCTGATGGAATTGTGTTGATTTTATTGGAATAGGTACTTATATATACACATATACACATGCAATGAAACTTATTATGCCTTTATGGTGTTTGTTAAAATGCCAAGTGAGGATTAATTTCAAAGTAATGCATGAAACTTTTATACATATATATATATATATAGGTTGAGGAATTAGATGATTAACCATGAAATATATAAATCCACCCTTAAATCCAAGAAGGAACGACACGTCGAATCCATAAACTTTGTGAGTGGAAAATGTTACTCTTTGGTTGCTAGTGTATTGTGATTAATTGTTTTGGAGTATTTTTTAAATATGTTCATATAGTTTTCAAAGATGAATGTTTAGTACTATGATTAAATTAACTAATGATTTGCTATATTGTTGACATTCTTATATTAATTGTCTTATGTTTAATGTGTAACTTTGTTTATGTTTGATAAGGGCCAATAAAACTAATTTTCATATGAAATAAAATGTTGGTGCACCTAAGATAAGTTAATTTGGCTATTTGATATTTAATTAAAAATATTCAATTAAATCATCTGTGGGGAGGATATGTGAGGAGTTATGTTTCTTCTTGGTGTGCAGGTGCAAAAATGCCTCGAGGAGGATATGTGTTTGGTATGCAAGTGATGAGTTACTCTGATTGGTCCTTTTGGATGCTTTGATTGATTTGTATGTATATTGGATTACTTGAATTGTATTTGTTTGGTTTTACATTGTCTATATTGAAGTAAGTATGAAGTTGAATTTTTTTGAAATTCATGTTAATATGAAATTATTCTTGGTGTTGTTTGATATAGTATCCTTTGGGTATGTTTTTCACTCACTAAGTCTTTATGACTCATCCCTCGCTTGTTTATATTTTTTTTAGTATCAGGATCTCCTTAGACATCACCAATGGACACTTGATTTACTGATTGTGTTGCGACAAGGTATATAATCGAGATCACCTACTTGAGGCATAGGGATGAAGTTTGCAATCATATTAGGGCATTGGGTGTCAGATTTTGTTTACTTGTTATTGTTTATGGGACAAAACGGAGTGGAGCTCCTTGTGGATATAGTTGTTGTTGCCTAGTTGTGTGTAACCTTGAATTCTATGTTTGTATTTTGGGCATGTTCTACTTTACGATGAACCTCTGCTAAAATTTTCAGTTACATTGTTATACATTTTAGTAAACGAGCATTTGTATATAGTTGTGGTTTCTAAATTTTCCTTTTAAATATGTAGTTTGGTCAAAGGTCATATATGTTTCTTTGATTTGAAATCAGGGTTACGGATGTTTGGTTATCCATTCCTATGGCCAATCATGTCTTTGAATGAGGGTGTGATATATATATGCCTTGTCTATGTACACCAAGAAAACTATAATTAATCCATAACCTTCAACATTACCCATAATCTAAACATTTAATTGAAATTGTATAATTTATTTAAGGACATTAAAACATAAACCTTGAAATTTCCATAGCAAGCCAAAACACTTCTCACCACTTCTCATCACTTTCAAACTTCAATTCACCCTCCTAGACTTTCAAACTAGTCAGAGGAGAGAAAGAAGCTAGCTGCAAGGAAGGAGCTAAGGAGTTCGCCTATAAGGGTTGGGCTGGAAGTTTCACGAAGCAAAACAGGGGAGACAAATAGAGAAAGAAAAGCACGGGCAAGCAAGGAAGAAAAGAGAAAATAAGGGATAAGGAGAAAAAAGAAAAAGTAAAATAAATAAATAAAAGTAAAGTCAAAGTCAAATAAGATTAAAGTGGATGTGTATATATATTTTTATATGTATATATATTTTAATAGTATTTATTTGTCTTGTTTATGTACTTGTTTATTTTTAAAACTTAAAGTTGCTACAATAACACTAAAACTTAATGTTATGGTACTATATTATAATAGTAGCTGACTAACTGCATTGCCAGAACAGGGTCATACCCAATGCCACGCAAAATCAATTAGACTCTTCTAAGAAAGTATAAGGATCTTGTGTAGAATCCACACTAGAGAACCTTGGTGGCTGTATCTTCCTGAAATCATGTAATGACATAAATACTCCTCGATCTTGCTAAGTTGGAACTAGAGGATTTGCCTTTACGAGGATTTGCCTCTTGTTGAGGTTGAGCAAAAGGAACTTGAGGAGGTTGTGGTTGACCTTATTGAGGTTGTTGATGCTGAGCAAAGATTCTAGGGTTGCTAATACCAACTTGTCACACCCCACACGAAGGTATGATAGACCAGAGTAATGGATACCTAAAGCTCTGTAACCCTGACTTCAAATAAAAAAAGAACGTACACAAACACTAACTAAAAATAAAAGTTTAAGTAGCCTTTTGTAAAAGTGGAAACATATTTATATATTTACTGAAAAGGATAGTTTTTTAAAAGAATCGGCAAAGGTTACCCATAAAGTGGAACATTCCTGAATAATACAAACAAAACAACATCCTAATTTATGACATGAAAGAAAGACAACAAAATACAATGTTCCACAAATCAAAATTTCATAACAATAAGCCCTAAAGTGACTGTAGTGTTTAAATCCCTGAGCTTCAAGTATGCATCTTCTTAAGAATACCTTGCCGCAATAGCTACCAACAAGTCAAGATCCCACTAGAGGATCTAAGAAGAACCTAGTGTTAAAAAAACATAAATAAAAGAGACGTGGGTCATAAAGATTCAGTGAGTGAAAGACGTACCCAAAGTGTACTAGCCTCAACCATCATATAATTATAAAACATTCTCTAATTAAATTCATATTGACATATCTTACAATGCAATTACATTCTATATCCGTACTGTAAAACTAACATAGCTCATAAGTAATAATATATCAAACAATTCAAGCAAAGTAACCAAGGGCTTGTAATCATAGTAACTCAGCACCCGCACACTATATATCTATCCTCCTTGGGGCCTTTTTGCTCCTACACACCAATAATGCATAAACTTCCACAATAATCTTCCGAGGCTAGGTTACTCAAATATTTTTATCCAAATAATCAAATATCCAAATCAAATTTATCCTAGGTGCACCTGGACTCAAAGGCACAATAAAAATGAAATTCTTTGGCCCTACCAACCAAATACAAGCATACATATCTTCACACAACACACTAAATAGCAAAGTTGCAAAGATGTAAAATTCTTATTACATAATTCAACTCAAAGCATTAAATATCTTAACTCACAATCATATACATATATACAAACATTACAAAACACCACTAGTAACTAAAAGATAGTATCTTTCACTCACAATTGTATGGTTGTTGTTCAAACCTTCTCTTAAAATATAAAAAAGGCTTGCTAAGCTAAACTTCACATTCCGAAGCTGAAATTACATTTTTCAAGTATCATTTAGTTTGTAAAGTTAATAGATTATAAGTCCCCTAATCACAAAGATTGGACAAAACAAAGTTTCATTCAATATTTTACAACTAACTTCTTTTAGGCATTTTGTCAAACACCTTAAGGGCACTTTTTATTCCAATTCATGTATATATACCTTATTGTATATACACTAAGAGAAATATAGCACTACTTAAGAAACCCCTCAGTAATCATAATCTAAAGACCAAATTGAAGTTGGATTATTCTTTTATGAACAATAAAGAGTTAAATCTCCACAACAACCCAACACTATAACCACCCTTTTTCTCACTCCCATGCTTATATCCTACTTCTAATCTTTAAATCCAAACCCTAAACCAAACAAAAGGAAAGTATCTCAATTTCAAGGAAAACAAAAGGAATTAGGTTGGAATGGAAGCTTGTAAGTACCAAGAATAAAAGCCACCAAGCAGCTGGATAGATGGTTGCTGGAATGACCGCTAGCTACAGAAGTGGCTGAGCTCTACTAAGGTTCACGACAGCTAGAGGTTGTTACAAACCCTTGGCTTTGGAAGAAGAGCTGGCAAGAAAGGCAAGGCAAGGCTATAGCATGTGTTCAAGAACTGAACTTTAGTTCTTGAAGGAGGCAAGTGGAAGTGTCGAGAAGCAGAGGAGGAAAAAAGAAAATTGTAAGGAAAAATAGAGAAAAGAAAGAAAAATAAGGAAAAGAAGTAAGCAAATAGAAAAATATGAAAATATAAAAGGAAAATGGATATAATACTTTGTTTATTTATTGATTTGTTTTTTTTTTTGTTTTTATAACCAAAAGTGTTAAGTCCTTTTTATTTCCTAAAACTTATCGTTACGGTACTGGGTTATAACATGTAGATTGGTCCAACTTTGATATTGTTTGCTTAATTAATATGTTAGTCTTTGAAATTCAGTTTAGGATTATTGGATAGTCTTTGTTTTTATTGTCTAGTGTCACTAACTTAGTCTATGGAACTATAGTTTAGGAAAATGATAACTTGATAATTATTAAGAATACATGTTTAGTTTTTATTATTAAGAATATATGATAATTATTAAGAATACTCTACTATCTAGTGTTTACTTGATTAATATTTACTTTTTTATTAAGCATACAGGTTTATAACTTTAGGAAAATGATAACTTGACAAATATTCATGGACAACTAGTAATAAAATTATAATTTCTGATATGTGTAGATGGATAAAAGTGGGCCTCAAAGTGGAAGAAGTACAAATGGGGAGGGCTGTTCAAATAGAAGAAGATTCTCATGACCACATTGGGTGTTAAATTTATTTTTATAAATTGGAGAGATAGAAAATAAGAAGCTTATCATATGTGAATGTAAATACTATCATCACAATTGTAATCTTAACACCAAAACACATTTTATCTCTAATTAAAAAATCACTAAAGGAATCAGTGTTATCAATTTCTTAAGTATTTGTTGCATAATTCAAGCAAATGAATTGGAGAATGAAGATTGAAGACTAGGAGTTAAAGTTGAACTTGAAGAATGTATTTAGTTTTTTTTTTTTTTTCATGTAAACTATGTCAATTTGTTGTAATTGGTGTGTTGCTTTATGAAATCTGTTATGATATAAATTTTGTTTGTGTATTTCAATTTTGTTTTATTGAAATTCCATTTTATTTAATTATCATCCAACTATTCTTAAAAGTCATTAATTCGTTATCATCAAATCTTTTTTTTATTCTTAAATATAATTATCCTCAATTCT
The DNA here is from genome assembly GCA_029379385.1 of Quillaja saponaria. Classification (NCBI taxonomy): domain Eukaryota; kingdom Viridiplantae; phylum Streptophyta; class Magnoliopsida; order Fabales; family Quillajaceae; genus Quillaja; species Quillaja saponaria. The sequence goes on along the minus strand of CM055613.1, from coordinate 18,418,613 downwards.
TTTTTTCTTTTTTTATAAATTTTGTTTCACATAATTATCCTCAATTGTGATTGTAGTAAGTAAATTTCAATTATTTGTATCATAGATGGCTAGTAATGATACTATTGTTGTTGAGTTGTCTGATTTTGAGGATATGAGAGTTGTTGAAGTAAGCAATAAGAGTCCAAAGGCAGACAGGAAAGGATACAAAATAGTTAACCTTCAATTGTTGGTGCTACTGCTAATGTTGGTTCTAGATTAAAGAAAAGGAAGAGAAAGAAACAAGACTCTTCTGTAGAAGGAAAACTAGCAAAGGAAACTATGGAATGGAAGGTAAGAAATCAAATCAATACTTCTTGGGTGTGACAATATTATAGTCATGTTGAGGGTACCGCTAAGATAAACCGTATGTTAATTTGTAACTTTTATGGTACCACATATACTAGTCACACAATGAATAATGAAACTACTAATTTAGGGAATCATTTAAGGTACAAATGTAAAAACTTCCATAAAAACCTTTTACCTAACTGGGATCCTCGTGAAACTGGCCTTATTCCTGCCACAAATGTAAAACCTAAATTAGAGTATGATGGGTATGCTATACAGCCTACAATGAATGTTGTTAGTGATAATTACAATAAGAAGGCTTGTAGGGATGCCTTAGTCAAGTGAATTGTCATTTAGGCATGGACCCTAAATCTAAAGGTCGAGTTACCTCAAGTCAGCTTCATATAACTAAATATGATTGTTTCATGACTTATGTACTAATCAACTAGTATGAAGGTCGAGTACCTTAATGAAGTATTATACTACTTACAATTGTCAAGCACAACCATAAAAATATATTTAATATAAGAATTTTCTTTTTAACATGTATTTTTAAATCAATCAACTTAACATTCAATTATTTATGTTTATATTATATATAAAAGTGGCTTAACGGCAAAATATTTTGATTTTTTAAAATACCCTTATGAGTTTTTTAATTACATAGTTACCTTTAGTTGTTATTTTGTCATAATAAATTTTCTTTTTCTTTTTTTTCCTAATTCTTCTTGATTTCAATATGAATAGGATTGTAATTGTTTCAAGACTATTAATTTCTTTTTTACTAATTATTTTTATTCTTAACAAATCTATAATTATATGTCAATAGTAATCAAGATTGACTTTCTTAATTTTTTTGTTTAATAAGTTCTTAATATCATAATTTTTTAAGTTTTTATCAAATGTATGAATTAAAGGAAATATTAGGAGTATAGTTTTTATGATTATAATATTATTGTTTTAACTTTTAATTCATAATTTTTTTAAATATTTTTTCAATAATTATATGTCAATAGTAGTTAAGAATGAATTTTTCTATTTTTTTGGTTTAATAAGTTTCTTATAATTATAAAGTTTTTTAGTTTCTCTCAAATTTATGAATTATTATTATTTTTTTATAAAAAGTATAGTTTTTATAATTATAATATTATTGTTTTAAATTTTAATTCTTTTTCCATCTTAAGAATTAAAAGAATATAGTTAAATTTATCTATTTTTTTTATGAATATAAAAATTGTTTAATAGAAAAAAAATTATTTTCTTAAATACCCTTATGAGTTTTTACTATGACATAAATACTTTTTAGTTGTTATTTTTGTTTCAAATAGACTATTTTATTTTATTTTTCTATTACTTATTTTCTAATTTTTCTTCATTTGAATATTGTAGGATTGTAATTAACTGATTTATAACAACTGATATTTTTCTATGCTAATTCTTTTTAATATTAATAAATTTATAATTTTTCAATAACTATATACCAATAACATTTAGGATTGAATTTTTCAAAGTTACAATTTAAAAAAAAAATTGCTATGAATCAAAATAAATATTAAGAGTACAATTTTTAAGATTAAATTATTTATGTGTTAATTTTTCTTCCATCTTTAAAATTTTTTTAAAAATTATATGTTTATACTATGAATTAATATTTTGAATGAATTTATCTATTTGTTTAATGTTACTAACATGAAGTATTATTTTTTATTTACTATAATTTTTTAATATACATCTATTGTTGATGAATATATCATAACAAGATTCAGACAAAACGAGTGTGTCACGAAAACCAATAATTTTAAAATAAGTGATCAGATACATTTTCATCTTGTTCTTTATGTTTCTCTTTATTTTATTTTATAATGTGCACGAGTTTGTGATTAATCAAAAAAGTAATAGTAACAATAGCTAACAATCTAATTGAAGATTCTCAACCGGTTAACGTTGTCAATCTTCTTCATGGTTTTGTTTATCCTTTTCCTTGCTAAAGGTATAGCTTCTATGGTATCTTTGTAGGGCTCAAATCCCACATGACAATAGGACCTTTCAGAATTAGGAGGAGAATTAATTATAGAACCAAATTCAAAAGATGAATAATTTCCATTATCAAGATCTCTTGCTTTCTTCTTTATTGTTAAATTCTAAAAGAACAATGCATCTGCTTCAGGCCCTTTAATTTATTTTATTTTATTTTATTTTGATGGTGAGTATACAGACTATAATTTATTAAAAATTAACATAATACTACTCCCTTTGAGGCTAAGTCGAAATAGAAAATTCCAAATCATCAACAGATTGGTCTAGCAGTCAAGATAATATTCAAAAAGAGTTTCTTATGTCAGATTGAATGTTTGAGTTCCCTAATTGACAACCCTTGTTGTCGTAAGGTGTTGTTGTATTTCCATTGACAAATATAATCAAATTGTGTAAATTATTGATGAATTTTATGAATTAGAAAGTTTGTTAACAAGAAAAAATTAATAATGAAAAATGTTAAGAAAAAAAATACCATATCTTAAAAATTTTAAACTAACTGACCTTGTATATATATATATATATATATATATACATATATACTGTTATTTTCTAACTCAATGTCATCTTAATATTGTTATGAGATATATTGGTAACTAAACTATAAAAAGTTAAAAACTCTAATATTAGAATATACAAATAGATTATTTTGTGAAAACTTGAAATCATAAAATCTGATCGTAACTAATTACTTAAAATAGGAAGTATTGTAGAAGGGAATGAGTCTTTGAAGATGAGGGTTTATGAAAAAATTGGGTTCGCATTCCTCTGTTCAGTGCTATCAAAAAGGAAAGACAGGAAACGCGGCTAAAAGGCCACTGGCCAACATTTGTTTATTTCAATTACACATTTTCAGTTTTAACTTTTAAAATTCAAAATTTTAAACGTGTAACAATTTATGAAGGAGAACTAACAGAAAATAAAATCATTAGAAAAAAAGTCAAGAGTAGCACATGCAAATGGGGTCAAAAATACTATAAAATTTGAAGTTGCAAGAAAAATGCACATTAATAGATAACTACAATTGCTCATTCTAATAATTTCCATTCAAAACATTTAATTTGACTTTTCTTTATCTCACGTGCCAATGTTATAAATAAAATATATATATATATATATATATATATATATATTATTAATAGTTACGTTTTAAATAGAGAATAATGAATACTATTAAAAATGATTTACTACAATTTCTCTTATTTCTTTTTACATTGCAGTCTGATTTTTTTTTAGGTGTACAACAATTATACACGTGGCGTCCAATCATCATTTTGACTGAAAGATCAGATTCTTCCTTCTTCTTTTCTTTTTCTTTTTTTCCCCTACATGTTGTTTTGTAAGAAAACGTGGTGGGTCCTGTACAGTACCATGTTGTAAGCCATGCTCTTGGTTGTGTCTGTATTGACCAATGTGTAAGAAAATGAGAAATAATTTGGTTGCTTCTTCCATCTTCCTGTTTGTCCTATGCAGTTTCTCTGATCAGCTCCAGCTGTTTTTTAGCTTTCCCTTGATTTCTGAAAATTTCTCAATATTGATGGGCTATGCAAACTCAATGTGGATTGGCTAAATGTGAGTAGAAAGTGAACATGCAAATTTAGGAAGTTTAGATGGTCTGAATATAAGGGACTAAGGGACTAGAGAAGAAAACTTGATATTTCTTGGATAATGTCATTTTTCCTTCTTTGCAATAAATAGAAAAGAAAAGATAGTTATTGTTATAATCAGAGCGTGGGGCATTTCAGTGGTGTATGTTGATTTTCCCCTTAAAATAATTATACGAAGAAAGATGTTGATATAGCGATTGTTGGATTTAATTAGATTTGTCGGATGGGTGTTTTAAGTCCCTTTGAAGTTATGTTTTTATTACAAGAATGAGAATATGGGTGTTGATTGTTACTTATGTGATAAACTTAAAGTTATAATTTGTCCAAAAAAAAAAAATGAATTAATATTACACTTTGTATTTTCACATAAATTTTAAACAATTTGTAGCTTATTAATGGAACACATCATTATCATCCTTGACATACTAAAAGGGATAAATTATTTCATATCTAGGCTATACCAATGATATCTGGGGTGTATGGGCAAGTGTGTTTTTGGGCCTACTACAAGAACAGTTGGCACCAAAAAGTTAGTACCATCAAAAAAATTTATATAGAGGTATTGTAGTATAAAAAATAAAAAACTTTTATTTGCAAAAACCGGAGTCAAAAGCCCAACAAGATATGGCCTTCTTCTTCTTCTTCTCCTCAGTCTCAAGGAATTAGATTAACAACCAACAGTTGATTACAATGATAATGTAGTTAATGACTGGATACAACTTTCTTCAAATTAAAATATAGAGAACCCAACATCAGTCAGGAAGTAATGTCATGGTGACGAGTAGAGATAGGCAAGTTCTTATGAAGAATGTTAATGAAATATACAAGGTTCCGGAAATGAACTTTCACGAATCTTTTAAACTATTTTGTTTGAATGTCTTTAAAAAATATAATCCTATGAAAGATTTCATGGAAATGTCTAGAAGGGTGGTGTCCTATTGTAATGGCATTCCACTAGCTCTTAAAATCTTGGGCTCCTTTCTTTACGGCAGAAGTAAAGAAGAATGGGAAAGTTCTTTGAAGATGCTAAAAGAATCTCCTCACAAAGATATCCAGAAAGTATTGAAGTTAAGTTATGATGGACTTGATGATAAAGAGAAGGCTATTTTTCTTGACATTGCATGTTTCTTTAATGTGTTATACCAAAAGGATTCGACTAATTATATAATAGATATATTAGGTGACTCTGCAATTATGAGTATAGGCATTCTTGTTAATTTATCTCTTATGTCCATTTATACTAGATATACATGCATGATTTGATAAGGAAAATGGGTCAAGAAATTATTCATCAACAATCTCCTGTTGAGCCTGGAAGATGCAGTCGACTATGGTCTGCTAAGGATATTTGTCATATGTTGAAGAACAATACGGTAATCTACAATTTTCTTTTTCAATTTAATTCTTCCTTTACCTCAAATCTTGATTCCTATATTAAAATTGCACTGGGCAAGTTATATATTTATAACTGATACTTAATTATTTATTCTTTTTCTTATTTCAACACCAAGTGAGAGTCTAATATGAAATGGTTTCATGTGCGAGTTATATAATCTCAGGGGACCGACGGAGTAGAATGTAAATCCTTGTGTGTCAGGGAAATCAAAGAGTTGCATTTTAGTGCTACAGCCTTGCAGATGCCTAATCTAATATTGTTTAGAATTTATGATATTGGTTACCACAAAGATAACTACTACCCTTTGAAAATACATGTTTCAAGAGGTTCTGTAAGATTTTTTGATAAAATTAGAGTTTTGCAATGGCATGGATATCCTTGCAAATCCTTTCTACAGATAACCTTGTCGAACTTAAATTGCCTCATAGCCATCTAGAAAAACTTTGGGATGGAGTTCAGGTAAATGTTAGTAATAGTTTTCTCTTCACTTTTCTAAATTTGAGTTTAAGTATTATTAACTATTTTGGTATTTTAAGAATTGCTCCATTTTTTTGGGTTTCTAAGAATTAAAAAAATCATAATAATAATTTAAAGGATTTAATGTTTTTTTTTTAAATAAAATATCACACAATTAATTGATATGATTAAAAGTACCATAAAAGAATTTGAGGATTTAAGAAAATAAAATTTCTTTTGTATAAAAAGTTATGTTCAAAATTTTAAATTGAGGAATCTAATTTTTCTAATGATTGAACTAATATTCATTTTAATTTTTTCTCAAATGCATTTATGTTTTTTATTTTTTATTTTTTATTTTTATCATCTCTTATAAAATATGTCATGTAATTTCATTAGGTTTATCTCGATTTAATGATTTTGATTTGATTAAAAATATTAAGAAGTTTCCTCCCATGCATTTATGTTTATTTATTTTATTTTTTGTGTGTGGCAATACGTTCCAAATTTGAGAACAGTAGACTTGAGATATTCCAAGTATCTGACTGGATTCCCAGATCTCTCCCAAGCCATAAATCTTATGAAAGTAAATCTTTGTGGGTGTAGAAAACTTAAGAAGGTTCCAGTGATATCAACGAATATAGAAAAATTGAACTTATCCAAGACAGCAATAAAGGAACTACCTTTGTCAATACCGAGCAACATTTATAAGTTGAAATCTCTTTGGCACCTCAATCTCAGTGATTGCTTGAGACTAGAGAAATTTCTAGAGACCAGAGAGCCCATGAAAAATATGAGTGAACTTCGTTTAAATGGCACATCAATTAAAACCTTAAGTAAAAACCTTGAGTTCATTCTGAACAGTATTTGTAATTTAACATATCTCGAGGAGTTTCGTATTTCTCATTGTCCCCAAATTGACAAATTCCCTTCCATTTCAGTGAGTATGTGTTCTTTGAAAGATCTAAAGATGGATTATTGCAGCAATTTGTCAGAAATTCCCAATGAGATTGACTGCTTGTCATCATTACGAAGATTATCACTATGTGGGTCTAATATTGCGACCATACCTGTAGGCATCAAACGTCTTGTTAATTTGGTTTCACTATTCTTATCAGATTGTAAAAGGCTACAATCTTTACTAGATCTTCCACCATCTTTAATATATCTGGAAGCGATTGGTTGCCCATCTCTAACGACAGTGTCAAGTCCCAGGGAAACAATCTCTAAGCCGGAATGCCTGTTTTTCAGTTATGATGACCTCAGGTCTTTCTATTATGATTGCTTCACAATGGATCTTAGTAATTGTCTAAACTTGGATCCCAATGCTTATGAGAACATTATGGAGGAGACAAGAATTGCAGTAATGTACTGCTCAGTTGAAAAAACCCTTTCTAAAGTGATAGTGAAGGTTCCAGGAAGTGAAATTCCAAAGTGGTTCCCTTATCAAAGTAATGGACCTTCTTTGACTATTGAATGGATTCCACCAACCTCAAGTATGATACAATTTATTTTATGTGCTGTTTTAGCTGTAGAGGAAAGAAAACGTGTAAATGGGTTGATCTACATATGGCAAACCAAAATTGGTGATTATCTCATTAAGAGTTCTCCTAATTTATTTTTTGAAAATGGAGAAGAAGGATTTTATGAAAAAGATCATATGATCATAAGCTGGTATGATGCCCGTTTGGCACTCAACCACAATGATGACGTGATTAGTGACTCACTTCTACCGTACAATAGTGATGCATACCACACATTTACAATACTCTTTGAAGATCAAAATGAAACTCATGACATCATTAAAGTCAAAGTTGTTGGAGTAAACCCAATTATATTGTCATAGCATCATAATAAGAGCAGCCACCAAGTAGAGGAAGAAGAACATAGAGCCAAAAGAATGAAAAAGACTAGTCTGACTCCACTAGGATGATGAAGCTGTCATATTTGTAAGAGGAAATGACACCCTCACCTCATTTCATTGTTAAGTAAGTACTAAGTACTATTACTTCTTATTTTCTTTTCAAGATTATTGTCTTATCTAATAAGAAAGGTGAAGAATTTTTTTTTAGAGTCGCTTGTAGATTATCAGAATAGTTCATTGAGAGTGAGACAAAATATAACATAATTACCCTTATCATCAGATAAGCACTTACCTCTATGAAGGAAATGGGCATCCTTGGGTAAGATTTCCAGGAAGTGCAATTCTTAAGGAGTTGCCTTATCAAAGTAACAGACCTTCTTTAATTTTCGAATCAATGGGGTTTTGCTGATTCACAAGGTTTTGTAGCATGTGACGTTTTTTATGTTGAGGATAAAATGCATTTGGAGAAGCTTGGCCATAAAATAGACACCAAATTTGGTGATCATTTTTAAAAGTTTTTCTCTTTTCGTGGATAATAGACCAAAAAAGAATTCTTTGAAAAAGATCATGCAATTGTGAGCAGTTCCTGGACATGCCTGGATGAGTCATTCACTTTCAAGTTGCAACCGTGATGGTTAATTACCGCAATGTCACATTTACTATATTACACAAGAATCCAGATGGAGATCTTGACACTTTCAAGGTGAAAAATGTCAGAATATGATGTAGCAGAAAGAGTGAGACAAAATGGTGAGTTTAGGAGTTGTGATATTTGTGATGGGAAGAAATGACACATTCATTTCATTTTCCACTAAGTACTATTACTTCAAACATTATCTTTTTTATAATTAATTTCTTTTTTCAGCTGACTTTTTATCTGATCTTATCATCCTGTAGATGTCTTTATGCCAAAATTTTGTCACTTGTGAAACTTTTCCTCTTCCAATTTAGAGATTGATCCTTCTTATTAATGCTTTTAGCAAATGAATGGAGGTCAAATTTTCTTTTCCTCTTATAATCACATTTAAGGAGGCTAACAAAGTGCTGATGCAATGTACCTTAAAAAGTGGTCAATGATGCAAAGGTAAGTGTGCATGATCTTCTTTGAAAGATTACACTTGATAACAATTTTTTGTTAGTTTTGATGCCATATCCCCAAGCATAATTTTGTAGTTTCTGTTGAGAATTAGCTTGTTTATTGATTAATGAAGCACAGTTAAGTATGCATGATCATCTTTTTTGAAAGATTCCATCTGATAAGTGTTTTTTATTATGTCATGTCCCCAAGATATAATTATGTAGCTTCTATTCATTAGTCAAAAAGAAAAAATAAAAACATATATTAGCATCACTTAGAAAGTTAAGTTGCATCTCAAATTTTAACTCTAATTACAGACTTTTAAGGAAACTGGGTTAGTGGCTTTTCAAAGAGGGACTTAAGCTAATTAACATCTTACTTAATATCACTAATGAAAGTTGCAGTAGATGTCATGGTTTTAATACCTCAGCTACATGCATGATAGTACGTGCTTACCCAAATGTTTACACGTATGGCACTATAATATTTACTTGTAGGTAGTTTCTTGTGACTCATCTATTAGCATGGAAATGCTTGTGCCAATGGCCTAGCAAAAGACGGAGTTGTCTTTACCATGTTGCCACACTGTTATTTATTTGAATCTTAGAGTATTGTATTTTCTCATAGTGCAATGTGTAAAGTACACTATTACTTCTTAGTTGTAACTAGAAGCAAAGCAATACTGACATTAGTATATATCTCTAGTGCACATATCATGCAACAAGTACTTGTATGGGAGCAGGTCCTCTTCATGATTCATGATCAATATCAATTTTGGCCTTCACACTATCATACCCCATAGGGAAGCATGACTGGCTGGAGGAATGGATAACTAAATATTTGTAACCCTGACTTCAAAATAAAGAAACGAATAGGACTATTTACTAAAAAAATAAAATAATAAAAATAAATTTTATAATACATAAGTTAACTATGAAAGTTTGTTTACTGAAACATATAACAATTTACTAAAAATTTCGGCAGAGGTTCCTTGTAAAGTAGAACATACTCATATAATATAAACAATATATACTCTAGCTTTTACACAACTACAACAAGAAGAAGAAGACGGACAACAAGGAGCTTTGCTTTATCCATATAAAAGAAAATCAATTAAACAGAAAGTCGCACAACTCAAACTTCATAAACCAAGTCTTAAAGTGACTGTAAACTCTTCATCCCATGGCTTCAAGTAGGTGATCCAAAAGAATACCTTGCCGCCAATTTCTTGGCAAGTCCATTATTGGTCGCTGAAGTTCACAGAGATCCTGTTACTAAAAAAAATATCAACAGAAGAGCGGTGAGTCTCATGGACTCAGTGAGTGGAAAAACGTTCCAAAAGAGTACTAGCATCACTCAACACAATATATAATATATAATCAATTAATATTAACATATCATAAATTTCAAAATAACTAAGGTTACACGTACACAATTACGGAAAATATAAAACTTGACAAGCACAGTTCAAGGAGTGTTATGTACAATCTAATCAAAACAATCAAAGTAATCAAAATACACAAACGACCAATAGTGTAACTTAGCCCCGCACAACAGATATCTCCCCCCACTGGGCATTTCATGCTCGCATAATAAATTTATTCTTCGTACACAATCCATCTCACCGGGGCTAAGTACTAAATCTTTTTAAAATATACTTATCATAATCAGAATATCTCAGAACATTCTGGGTGCACCCGGAATCTATTTCGGTAGTAAAAATTATTTCGGAGAAAAATCAGTTTTAATAGCCCTTATCAACTACAAACAATTTTAAACATCAAACATAATTCATAATCCAAGTAACTCAATGAAACACTACACATGCTTATTTTTCCATATAACACATCTATTTAAATATATATACAATTACACATAATAATCTAGTAACCAAAGAGCACGTAATCCACTCACCATATACCGATCTCACTCGTCACTCCCTCTTGCGTTTGCACACGTCGTTGGCTCAACATACGTTTCAAAGCTGCAATTAAAATTTTCAAGTATTACTTAGTTTTTTATTTCATAAGTTATAAAGTTTTAGTTATGAAAATCTATAGGTACTAAGTTTCATGCATTAATTTCAAGTTTATCCTTCTTAGATATTTCACAACTATTTTGAAGATATATTTGATTTCAACTTACATACCTAACCCAATTCAATAAAACCAACTTTAAACATTATCTTTAGGAAGTTAACTATCTTTCTTATTTAGGAACTTCTAATATTAGTCTTAAACCTACTCAAACCCTCACATAAACATAAACAGGGCATTACATAATTTCTGGTTGTCAACATTAGATTCCAAGGCTTATAGAATCTTTATACTTGGGAATTAAATTATAAAAATTTCTGTTCTAGTTTATCAAGATATTAGGAATGATTTATCTTAGCACTACACTCCTAATTCATCCTTTAGGACCCCCTAACATTAGCTACATCAAAACAGGTTCAATCAGGACCCGAAAATCACAACCATGACTTGCAATACCTTCAAAATACACCTAACATGGAATTAAAACCTGAACCACTCTAGAATTGTCCCTTAATGTGTTATGAACAATTCTTATTTAGAGGTCCTAGGCTAATTCAAATCACAACCTCCAACAAAATCCCATTAACTGACTGAAGCTCACCTAAAATCCTACACGAACCTAGCTGCAGTCCAATAGCTCTATCGATAAAATATACTTAGAACTAGGTTATGAAATTTTCTAGACATAATCCCAAGACAATAAGGTACACTTTCTCTTTAGAACTCCTAGATTAATCTAGTCTCGTAAACATCCAAACTACTGAGTATCTCTTAACTTATAAAATCTGCCCTGCATCACTTTAATAACCACCTAATTCCCATTTACAGCACTTCACCCCACAACTAATATATCCTTTGTTCATACTTACTACCCACTTTCGTTAAATCCTCAACTCACTACATTAATCAACCATTCTTTGCTCTTGTTTATGAATTTTTTATTCAAATTCCAATAACAACTAACCTCCAAGAATTAAATCTACCAAGTTTTACTCATAAAGTTATAACTAGTTTCTTGTAAACATGTTATCAAACACATTAAGGGCATAACTTACTTTCATTCATGTGTATGTATACACATATATACATACCCCACAAAAATCTATACAATTCTCATTTTATTTACATTCCAAACATTGAAATTAAGTTAAATCCATTGCTTAAAAATTAATCAAGAACTTGAGCTATACTCCTTCGTCAATATAATTAAACTACAACTTTCCTTTTCCAGTAGTCATTTACCTATTATTTTCCCTACTCTTTGCTCATAACCTTTTTCTTTAAATTCACCTAATCCTTCAACTAGAACGTCAATTAACAAGAATTCTTACACTTAAAGCAAACAAGCTAGAGAACTCTTAAGAGCAAGAATAGATTATAATTTCCTACTTATTTAATTCCTTTTAGACATTTTGTCTAATAATTTGGAGGCATATATATAATTCCCATTGGTGTATATACATACCAAAATTTCAATACCACTCCTCAATTCCATATTATACATGTTCCAAATATGGAATCCCGATTAACTTATTACTTATAATTCATTAAATTTACAACATACAAGTCCTAATTTCACATACTTGAATCCTAAATTTCTTATTTCAACAATGATGTACAACCTTTTATGTGTTCATTATTTTCTTATACTTTTATTTAAGGTTTATACCTTTCTTAATTCCATTATGTTTACACTATTAATAACCCAACAACTTAAAATTTAATTCAAAGGGATTTCAAAAAACTACCTAACCAACACAAGACTAACGACAATGGAGGAATTTTACCTTAATTCCCCTTCCATGCCATGCCATCCTAATGCCAAAAACTATCCCCCCCAATTCATCCCTTTACAACCACGTAGAAGGAGAAATCCATTGGTTAAGTTGTAAGTTTAACACTTACTTTAGTCGCTAGACAAGAGTAAATTGAAGCTATACAAATTGTTCTTTCAGCTTTGCCCTCTTATAACTTGAAATCTTACAACTAGACGGTAGCACCATGGCAGGCAACACAAGCTGGAACAGGGCAGATTTAGTTGCCAAAAGCTTCTCTTTAACCCTCTTACAAGGCTAAACAACTAAGGTACAACAACCACAAGGAAGGAAGAAAGGTGATAACTCTTGAGTACTTGAATTCTCGGTTGAACAAGTACAAAAAATTCTCTATGGTAGTGAAGGAAGAGTATGAAGGAAAGAAAGTTGACCATAAGCAAAAAAAAGAAAGAGAAATAGAAAATTTAAGAAAGCAATAAGATATAATTAAAAATTTAGGTCAAAGTCAACATGTAAAAATTGTGGTTATAATTTACTCTTAGAATAAATGTATATATATATATATATATACATTTATTAAAGGTTAAAATTTTTTACACCTTTATTCTAGTTGTAAACAAAAATTACACAATTAATTGCAAACTCCAAATTAACGAATTGGGTGATGGAAATCAACTAACATGTATATATATTTATTTATGTAGGTACCAATACTTTTTTTTTTTAATTCACTTTACGAAAAATTATTATTTACGTAGTCAAAACCATTCACATACAAAATCCTATAACGTACGTTAAACTATCAAGTTATAACACACACTACATAATAGTAAGTGTTCGTCAGCATTATAATAATCAATTATAAAATTACAATTGAAAATAAATAAATTGTTGTAAATAATATTAAAATGAAACTTAGTCACAAAAGTGTAGAATGCTAAGATGAGACACTTATGTCATTTTCTTTAAGATAATTTGTGTCACCATGGAGATTACTCAACAAATGCAAAGGCCTCTTAAAGCGTTGACACCAAGATACAGCAGCTCAGCTACTACACATAATATGTCTCACGATTCTCTATACAAGAAAGGAGACGAGTTTTCCTTGCCCACATCTTTCCTTGACAAAAATATAATAGAATATAAAATATGTAATTATATATATATAGAGTGTTATGTTGAAAGTGTGGGAGTGAAGGATTTATATAGTATTAGAGTTTATAACTCTTGTTTGAAAAATATCATAACATGAATGCAGTTTTAAAATTGAGATGAACACAATTTTAAAAGCCAATTAAGAGTTAAGACACAAATTCAAATTGCTAAATTTTTTTCTTATAACTTCATCATTCAAACAAGACCAATTAAGAGTTGAGGTTACAAATTCAAATTGATCAAATTTTTCTTGTAACTAACACCATTCAAAACCTTTTGAATTTTGAAACTCCCAAAGTTATAATTTCAATAATATACAACATAATTTTGGACAAAGATAGACTACCATGCTTAATGAAAGTAGACGTGTTTTAAGCTTTCACTTAGCATTTCTACAAAACTTGGTTTAGAGTCAATAATGGTAACATGACTACTTAAACGATTCAAGAAATATATATTGCACATAATATCTCTGTATCAATTTGTGGTTCTTCAGGCATTCTCACATTTAGTTCTCCACAAACTATGTCTTCTATAGTTACAAACTCTCTTTTATCTTCCTCAACCTTTTGCTTTCTATCCTTGTACATGCATCCTTCATTAAATGCCATATCCTTGCTGAGAATGACCCTATTTCGCTCATAATCCTATAGATGATAACCATACTCGTCTACGCTATATTTAACGAAGGCACGTTTGAGAGCCTTAGGATTTAAGTTTTTCCTATTCTCGCTATCAACATGTACATAAGAAATGCATCCATAAGTTTTGAGAAAAGAGTAGTTTACCTCATTTCCTACCCAAGTTTCCTCAGGGATCCCACCATCTAAGGCACTAGATGGGCTTCTATTGATCAAGAACACTTCAATATCAACAGTTGCAGCCCAATACTATAATGACAGTCCTGAATAAATTTTCATACTCTTAGTACACTCTAGGATAGATCTGTTCATCCTCTCGGCAACACCGTTCAGTTGTGGCATTCTAGAAACTGTCTCAATCCTGCTAATCTCACCTTTCTATAGTACTATTTGAAGTTCTTGTCTAGATATTCACCACAATTATCAGACTTTAGGCACTTCACCTTTCTACTCGTGTCAATTTTTACAAGTGCCTTCCACTTCTTGAAAACTTTAAATACATCAGATTTGCAACTAATATAAAAAAAACCAGGTCTTTCTAATTGCATCATTAATGAATATAACAAAGTAAAAATTACCTATATGAGATTTTACCCGAGCTGGCCCCTCACGTCTAAATGTATCAAGTCCAATTTTTCAGTTTTCTTTATATGTCCTCCTTTATGGGAGTTGACTCTTTTATTCTTTATACACACAATCCTCACATAATTCTAATTCCAAACTCTTCAAGTCAAGCCATAATTTGCTTGAATGTAGTTGTTTCATACTAGTGTCACTTAAGTGTCCTACTCTATGATGCCATAGTGTAGAACTTCCATTTGTAGTAGTTAACACAAAATTGTACATGTTAGAATTAGGAACATTGTACAAAGTTCGAATGCCGTTACCTTTTACCAGAACTAGTTAAAATCTTGTAATTTTCCATTTTCTTCCACCAAAACTAACATAGTACATTTCACCATCTAGCTTACTCACATATGTCATATTTTTCTTCAAGGAATGAACATATCTAAAATCAATCAATCTTAATTTGTAATTATTTGTCAATTTTAAAATAATAGTCCATTTTCCTATAAACTTACATTTTTTGTTAATTCCTAACAATTACATAGCCAAAATCACCATGAACATAATCATGAAAGTAGTGGTTATGTGAAGTTTAGTTAAATAAAACAGCAAAATCAGTAAACTATACATTAGATGTAGCATCAACTGATGTAGATAAACAAAAGTTACCATTATTGTTATCACCTGTCATCACATTTGCTTCCTTATCACTCTGCTTTCCTTTATCACTATCAGTTCTATCTGCTCAGCAATCTTTCTTCATATGACTAGATTTGCCATAGCTCTAGTGCTTTCCTTTGATTTTTCCATCAATTACTTTCCACTTTCCTTTTCCTCTTGATTTTTATTTCCCACTGGATTGTGATTTTCTACCCTTAGATGAATTTCCTCATTTTTCTTGTTGTCTACCTCTAGAGTCCACAACTAGCACTGTACTAGATCCTACAGTAAAGTCTGAATTCTTTCTTCACATCGCATCATTTAATATATAACCAACAACATCATTGAAAACTAAATTTCTAATGGTATTGTTATTAAAAGTCATTACAAGATTAGCCCAACTCTTGGACAATGAACATAAGAACAATAAGGATTTTAATTCATCATTAAAAGAAACATCTAATGATAGCAAATGACTAATTACCATATCAAAATCAGCTAAATAATCAACAATAGAAGAATGATGAGTCATTGTCATGTTAAATAATTTTTTTCATCAAGAAAGTTGTATTAACAGGAGAGGATTTTTCATATATAACATAGCTAGGGTTTCCATGACTTCTGATGTGCCTTGCCTATGTGATATTGAAGGCTACCTTCAATGTAAGATACAATCTCATAGTCGCTAATGCCTTTCTATCCAATATTTCTAGTCATCCTCTTTCATCTTTTCTAGTTTTCCCTACCAATGGTAAATATAGATCTTTATGATAGAACAGATCCTTCATCTGTATTTTTCACCATTGAAAATTTTGCCTGTTGAATTTTGTATTTTTTTCTTTACTTTCATCTACAATTGCTCTAACTTGATTAAAACAGCTTAAGCTTTGATACCGGTTGTTAAATATCTAACAATGCATCAATAATAAATAACAAATATAAAGCAATAAAAGACAATAGATTTATGTGGTTCACCTAATATAGGCTACGTCTACGACAAGCACTAAGCCAGTGATAACTGTTATTGGAGAATATTACAATCACTCAAGCATACACTCATTAGGATTTAATCTCACTCTTCCTAAAGATTCAATCCTACTTCCTAAAATACTTTCTTACAGGAATTTTTTCTCTGATATATTTTCTTCTCATATAAGGTATATATATAACTAAGTTGAAGAAATATTAGGCTTAAAAAAAGAAAACACTTTCAAGTGCTTGATATCCACTAAAAGCAAAGGAAGAAATAAAAAATAAAAAAATAGTATTTTCTACCATTGGATTTCTCTTTATGTTTTTTTTTTTTAGTTATTTATTCATAAATATTAATACTTTGTTTATGAGTTTCTATTTTTTTTTCCTTTTGAAGTTACTGATGCATATAGAAGATATAGCACAATAGCAGCACAATATCAATTGTTTTCCTTTGATAAATGGTTTCTCATTCTCTCTCTTTTGATTTACTATATACATTTTTTTATAAAAATTTCATATCCTTTTGCACCAATCTTTTATAAATAAAATTCGTTTTGAAAGAGAACTATCACCTTGAATACTATAATCAACAAAAACAATTAGAGCAACACTAAAAGTCTTAAGACCACACACCTTGAAGAAAAAGAGCAAGAACAGTGAGAAAGTAGGATGGAGATTGAGAGTAAAGGTCCCCTCTGAGAGAATAAGAACAATCTTCTAGTTTCAAAGATGATTGAGCATCACCACCTTGTCAATGAAGGAGATAGGAACATGGTTGATTCAGAGATGGTTTTGACGGCCAACCCCCCCCCAATTCTAAAAGGGAGGGATGGTGGGGAAAGTTTTTTCAAAGAAAGCCTTATGGGAGGACAAACTAGGAATGATGGGGACACTAGGTCACCTATGTCTGATGGATTTGTTCTAGATGATTCTCTTGTGTAAAAGTGAAAATTGAGTTTGAAGGAGGGAATAGGCTACTCCCTAAGGTTTTAATTGATGAAGACTTCATAAAGCAACTTTGCCAACCATGGCATGATGCCATAATTATCAAACTTTTTGGTAAGTGTATGGGTTATCAATTTCTATTGAATTGTTTGACTTCTCTATGGAAAGTTATAGGGGATATTAAGATGATGAACTTAGGTAATGATTTCTTTGTGTCAAATTTGGGGAAAAAGAAAATATGCTTCGGATAATCTTTGGTGGTCCTTATGTAATTGCCAAGCATTTTCTAACTATTCGTAAATGGGTACCCTGTTTCAAACCATCAGAGGCAAAAATCTCCTTCATTACATGTGTTCGTATCCCTGGGTTTCCCGTGGAATGTTACAGGGATGAAGTTTTGTATGCTGCTGTGGCTGCTATAGGGAAACCAATCAAAATAGATATACAAACTGCTCTAGCTACACGAAGTGGTTTTGCCAGATTATGTGTCGAACTTGATTTGGAAAACCCTTTGGTGGCGAAAGTTTGGGTTAGAGGTGAGTGGAGATTAGTGGAGTATAAAGGACTTGATCAAATTTGTTTCAAAGGTGGACGAGTAGGCCACCATATTGAGTGGTATTCCCATGGTAGAAGTGTGATAGAGAGTAGTAAAATGGGGCCATCGGAGTTGCAAGGAACTTATGCACTGGCCACCACAATGGTGACTGAGGCAGAAGGGGAGGTGGTGGAGGAAGACTATAGCCCTTGGATGTTAGTTAAGAGAAAATCAAGGCGACCATATGCGAATATTGGGGAATCCTCTAAAGTATCTCCTGCATATGACAGAAACTAATTTGATGCCTTAGATAGAGCTGTGAAAATTGGGTTTGAGGATAACACTGCCAAGTTTAAAAATTTAGTTGGGGAATCGTCAAAGCATTCTAACTCCAATGATAATCTGATTGCATATGGTAGGTATACCCCTAAACGGTTTTCTCTTAATTTATCTAGTGCAAAAACCCAAGTGATTCCAAATCTGCAAAGGAATGACTTCCTTGCCCTTAACCCAATCAAACATAACATGGATCCTCTTATAAACAAAAAGAATGTGTCTCGGAGTCTTAGTACTTCAAAGAATTTAATTGACACCAAATCACCCTTTACTATGAATTATGCTACCCCTGTTTCAACTCCTATCCTTGTAAGTTCCTCTGGTATATAAATACTGCCTTCTTCTCCTTCTCATGTCCCTGAAACTCCCTCCTCTCAACTCAATCTTTCTTTGCCTCATAAGAATGTTGGTGTATTACCTATTGATCCAGATCCTGATCCTTACCAAAATAGAATACCCTTGTCTAATTTAAATGATAGAAAGCCTTGAGGTCGAAGCATAACTCATGAGGGTAAGGAGAATGGCTCCTTCAGCCAAGTATCAAGAAGTAGAAGTCCAAGGAAAGAACTCAAATGTTAGGCTCCTCTGTTTTCTCATTCATCATGATAATTATGAATTTATAAATTGTAGCTTGGAATACTGAGGGTTGTGCTAACCCAATGTTTAAGTGAAACTTTATGGAACTAAAACGTACCCATAAGATGGATATTTCTATACTTGTGGAACCTAGAGTTGGTAGGGACAAAACTCTGAAAGTGGTTCGCTCCTTAGGGTATACTAATCATGCAATTAGTGACCGCATTGGTTTTGTTGGTGGGGTATGGGTGGTTTAGAATGAAAACAATTTTACCATTCTCATATTAAAGATGAATACTCACTTTATACATTTGGAGGTGTCTTATGCCACTATGGGGAGCTAGTGTATTATAGTTGCTTATGTGTCTCCTACTCCTTCACTGTGTAATATATTCTGGGAGGATATGTATAGGATCTACTTCTCGGTTACTCTTCCATGGGCAATTATAAATGACTTTAATGACTATCTATATCCTTCAGAGAAGTCAGGTAGACGAGAAGCCTATTTCAATCAGTATTTGAATTTTCAACAGTAGCTTGAAAGCTGCTAGCTTGTCGACATGGACTTCAAAGGCCCCTCATTTACGTGGAGATACTTTATTACCAGGAAAGCCCTTCTCCAAGCTCGGTTGGATAGAATGGTTTGCAACTTGGTCTGGAGTAACACTTTTCCAGATGCAACACCTTTACACCTACCAAGGCTTTGTTCAGATCATGCCCCTATTTTAGTAAATACTACTAGCCTTGCTCTTTCTCCCTTAGTTAAACCTTTTAGATTCGAAGCTGGTTGGACTTTTGCTGATAGTTTTCAGAGTGTGGTTCAAAATGCTTGGGCTCAAGATCATGTTTCTGTCTGTGATGCTTTGTCCAATGTTCAATCAGCTGCTTTCTCTTGGAACCTTAAGACCTTTGGGAATACTTTTTCTGAAGAAATGCCAAACTCTCGCTAGAATAGAAGAAGCACAAAAAGCTATTGCTTCTCACCCAACTGAATCTCTGCTAAGACTAGAGAAAAAACTGGTAGCAGAGTTTAATTCCATTTTGAGTTAAGAAGAGACTCACTTGATATAGAAGGTGAGAATCACTTCGATAAAAGAAGGCGATTGATGCTCTCATTTTTTCCATGCAACCACTAGAGCAAGACGTAAAAGAAATAAATTGAATGTCTTAAAGCAAGTGATGGTTCTTGGGTAACTGGCCCCACTATCTTACAAGATAATGCTATCATTCATTTAAAGGATTATTCTCGCCAAGTCTTATTATAGATGATTCACGGCCTTTGATATTTCATTACCATCCTAAACCCATCACAAAAGAGGAAGTTTAGCTGGAAGTAAAGGGAATGAAAAATTATAAGGCTCCCGGCCTTGATGGGTTTCAATCTATTTTCTTAAAAAAATACTGGGATATTGTTTGTGAGGATGTGATTAAATTTGTTTGTCATGCCTTTAAGGAGGGTAGCTTTTCTCTAAATGTAGCAAAGACTTATATTGTGCTTATTCCAAAAGTTTCTTTTCCGGGGACTATTAGCCAAATTCGCCCAATTTCTTTATGTAATGTTATTTATAAAATTCTTATGAAGGTCCTTGTTAATAGGATACGACCTATGTTGGATGGTTTAATTAGCCCATTTTAGTGTAGTTTCATCCCAGGCAGGTATACTATGGATATTATTATTGCCCAGGACTTACTTCACAGTTTAAATAAATTAAAGGGTCATATTGGCTTCATGGCTGCAACAATTGATTTAGAAAAAGCCTATGATCGAATTAATTGGAGCTTCCTACATACAATGCTACAAAATTTTGGTTTCCCTGAGAATTGGATCAAGCTTATCATGCATTGTGTGTCAAGCACTCGTCTATTTATTTTGTGGAATGGTTCTCTGCTTACTCCTTTCTATCCTACTCCATGTTTAAAACAAAGTGATCCTATCAGTCTATATCTCTTTGTTCTTTATACAGAGGAGCTCTCTCTTTTGATTACTAAAAAAGTTCTCCAAAAAGAATGGTTGCTAGCTAAAGCCTCTAGAAATGGGCCTCCCATATCCCACTTATTTTTTGCTTATGATCTATTACTATTTGGTAAAGCTTCTAAACAACAAGCTCGAGTTATTAAAGCAATGCTGATTGAATTTTGTAACTCCTTAGGACAATTGGTGAGTAATCCCAAGTCTTAAGTCTTTATCACTAAAAATACTTCTAAAGAGATAATGAATCAAATCAAGCTTATCACTGACATTCCCATCACTACCAACCTGGGCAAGTACTTAGGAGTACCGCTGCTTTATGGTACCATAGAGAAAGGTGCTTATAATGATATAGTTGACAAGTTTCAAAGAAAGTTAGCTAGTTGGAAATCCCATTTGTTGAGCTTTGCAGGTAGAAAAACTCTTATCAACTCAACCTTTTTGGCCATGCCCATGTACTCAATGCAGACAGTTTGGCTTCACAGTGGGATAGCTATAAATTAGATCGTCTCTGCCACAACTTTCTTTGGGGCAACACCCTTGATCATAAAAATAATCCATTTAGTTAATTGGGAGGTTGTTACTCTTCCTATGAATAATGGTGGTTTGGGCATCCGGGAGTCCCAAGGATTAAATATTGTTTTGCTGGGCAAGCTTGCTTGGCACATTATAAATTCCCCAAACTATCTTTGGGTTCAAGTACTAAAGGCTAAATATTGCAAAAATGGAGTGTTCCCTATTACTTCTTGTTGAATATAAGAAGAATGTATATTCAGATGATTTTCAATATACAAGAGGGAGCCTCTATTTATAGGCTAAAGTGTTTAACCTAACATAGTGAACCTAAATTAAATATCAACCAAATACGTAATAGAAATTACACAGAAATAAGGAAACTATAAATAAGGAAAGAAACTATAAATAAGCAAATTTGACCTACTAATTAAGCTGCTTATATTTATACTCTAACACTCCCCCTCAAGCTGGAGCATAAAGATTATATGTTCCAAGCTTGTTGCATAGATATCGCAATCGGTTTCCTGTCAAAGATTTTGTGAATAAGTCTGCTAACTGATCTTCTGATTTTACATATGTAGTCTTGATTTTATTATCAATAAGCTTCTCATGAACGAAATGACAGTCAACTTCTATATGTTTTGTTCGTTTATGAAAGACTGGATTTGATGCAATATGTAATGCAGCTTGATTATCACATACTAACTCCATAGGCTGTGAGTGCTGAAATTCAAGTTCGTCTAAAAGATTTTTCAGCCAAACTAACTCAGCAGTGGTATGAGTCATGGCCCTATATTCAGATTCAGTACTGGATCTTGCAACAACAGTCTGCTTTTTACTTTTCCATGAAACAAGATTTCCACCAAGAAATATGTCAAATTGAGATCCTTCGCTATAACCTTGAACTGGAGTAGAATTATGTTTATAGACTAATGTATGACCACGACCATGTCCTCGACTAGAGTGTGCCCATGATTCTTATATAATAATCTATTTCCGGGTGCAGTTTTGAGGTATCTTAGGATACGAATAACAACATTCCAATGAGATGTTTGAGGCTGAGAAAGAAATTGGCTAACCATACTAGTTGCAAAAGCAATATCTGGTCTAGCGACTGTGAGATAATTAAGCTTACCAACAAGACGTTTATATTGCTCAGGATTAGTCAGTAGCTCCCCCTCATCTAGTACAAGTTTAGTGTTGGGATCCATAGGAGTATCTACAGGTTTGGAATCCAACATACCTATATCACTCAAGACATCCAGACAATACTTTCTTTGAAAAAGGCAAATACCCAATTGTGATCTTGCAACCTCAATGCCCAAGAAGTATTTTAGCTGTCCTAAGTCTTTAGTTTGAAACTTAGACTGTAGGAATGATTTCAATTGCTGAATCCCATTATTATCATCACCTGTAATCACAATATCATCCACGTATACAATTAAAAGAATTTTTCCATTAGGTGTATGTTTATAGAAAATTGAGTGATCAACAATACACCTCTGAAGGCCAAAACTAAGAACAACTTCACTGAATCTACCAAACCAAGCTCTAGAAGATTGCTTTAAGCCATATAGAGACTTTTTCAATCGACACACCATACCAGACTCCCCCTGAGCAACAAAACCAGGTGGTTGCTCCATAAAGACTTCTTCATCAAGGTCACCATGTAAGAAAGCATTTTTTATGTCCAATTGATAGAGTGGCCAATCAAAAATAGCAGCTAGAGATATAAATACCCTGACAGATCTAATTTTAGCTACGGGAGAGAAAGTTTCTGAATAATTCACACCATAAACCTGTGTGTAGCCTTTTGCTACCAATTTAGCCTTTAAGCGATCAACAAAACCATCAGGATGAATTGTTATGGTGTATACCCATTTACAGCCAGCAGTGGATTTTCCAGAAGGTAAAGAGACCAGTTCCCAAGTACCATTAGTATGTAAGGTGTTCATTTCATCAATCATGGCCTGCTGCCACCCGGGATGAGCAAGAGCATCACTGGTGGACTTTGGAACAGAAATAGAAGACAAAGAGGAGACAAATACATAATAGGGTGAAGATAAATGATGATAACTGAAAAAAGTATAAATAGGATAAGGATTACGTGTTGAATGAGTACCTTTTCGTAAAATAGGTGGTGAAGCAGGATCCGAGGCACGGGAAGGTGTTAGGACAAAAGGTGAGTCATCAGGTACATCAACAGTGTCTGCTGGAAGATCAGGTAGTTGTGCAGATGATACATAGTCATTTGGTCCAAGATAAGGAACCGGAAGAGCCTCAGAGATAGAAGGTGACTCGGGAATAGTAGATGAAAAGAATGAAGATTCCTCAAAAAATGTAACATCAGCGGAGATAAAGTAATGATTCTTATCTGGACAGTAACATTTATACCCTTTTTGAAGGCGAGAATAACCCAAGAAGATGCACTTAAATGATTTGGAAGAGAGTTTATCCTGTCCAGGTGTTAGATCATGAACAAAACAAATGCAACCAAAGATACGAAGTGGAAGTGAATATAAGGGATGATTAGGAAAGATGATAGAATATAGAATTTTGTTATGCAATGTAGAAGATGGCATGCAATTAATAAGGTAGCATGCAGTAAGTACAGCATCACCCCAAAACCGAAGTGGAACATGACCATGAAGTAATAGAGTGCGAGCTGTTTCAATTAAATGTCTGTTTTTGCCCTCAGCAACTCCATTTTGTTGAGGGGTGTGAGGACAAGATAATTGATGCAGATACCTTGAGATGTTATAAAGTGCTGAAATGATGTAGAAAAATATTCACATGTATTATCACTACGCAAAATACGAATAGAAACATTAAATTATGTTTTAATTTCAACACAAAACTGTTGGAATATAGAAAATAACTCAGAAAGATTTTTCATTAAAAATATCCATGTGTAACGAGAATAGTCATCAATAAAGGTTATGAAATACTGAAATCCCAAAGATGAACTAACACGACTAGGACCCCAAACATCAGTATGAACAAGATGAAAGGGAGACTCTGCTTTAAAACGACTATGCTTTGGAAACAAAGCACGTGTGTGCTTACACAATTTAAAGATGACAAAGATGACAAACGAGGAACCATTTTCTGAAGCTTAGATAGACTAGGATGACCCAATCGACTGTGAATGAGAATAGGTGATACATCTGTAGAGCAAGCCACTGATGGTGTAGGTAGTGTGGTAAGATGGTAGAGGCCCTATGACTCACACCATGTGCTAATCGTTCGTCCCGTACATCGGTCCTGTATAGTAAAAGAATCATCAATGAAAGTGATAGAACAATTGAGAGAACGAGTCAATTGACTAATAGAAATCAGACTGAATGAACATTCAGGGATATAAAGCACAGATTCTAATGGCAAAGAAGATAGTGGTGTAGCTTGACCTATACCTTTAGCAATGGTTATGGAGCTATTAGCTATAGTGATAGTGGAGAGTGATCATGGATTACTAATACTAGAAAAAAGTTTGGGATTACCAGATATGTAATCAGAGGCACCAGAATCAAGAATCCTAGTGTTGGAAGGGGTCTGAGAGAGGCAAGCGACATAATTACCATGAAAAGATTGCTAGGTAGCTTGATACTGTAGGAACTTATCATATTCAGTAGCTGATAATGAGACATTAATAGGCTTGTCTTTAGATGGTGAAACTTCAAGTGAATTGGCTGATTGAACAATGTTAGCTGTAGTAATAACAGGGGATCTAGAAAACACAGAGGTAAACGTACTAAGTTTTGACATACCGATTTCAGATTTTTCAGAGGTAGACATACCGATGAACAGTACCCCCTAACGAACAATAATCGTACTGCTGGAATGAAACGCAGCAATAGAGAAACACGCTGAAATGAAACGCAGCAATACAGAGACATGCTGGAATGAAACGCAGTAATAGAGAGACACGCTAGAATGAAACGCAACAATAAAGAGACACGCTGGAAAGAAACACAGCGGAAAATAAAAATTAGGTTTTTTTTTTCTGCGAAAAATAAAAATTAGGGTTTTTTCTCCCTAAGCTCTGATACCATATTGAATATAAGAAGAATGTATATTCAGATGATTTTCAATATACAAGAGAGAGCCTCTATTTGTAGGCTAAAGTATTTAACCTAACATAGTGAACCTAGACTAAATATCAACCAAATACGTAATAGAAATTACATAGAAATAAGGAAAGAAACTATAAATAAGGAAATTTGACCCACTAATTAAGCTGCCTATATTTACACTCTAACACTGCTAATGCAACAACTTCCCCTACATGGAAATGTATCGTGAGATTTTCCAAGAATCTTGAAAATTTCTATCAATGGAGAGTTGGCTTGGGCACTTATATAAATCTTTGGGATGATGCTTGGGTTAGTACCGAACCTCTTCGTTCACTCATTAATGGCCCAATTTAGGCTGAAAAAAAATAATCTTTTAGTGGCTGATATTATTTTAGCTAACCACTCTTGGGATCTTCACAAACTAATCACTCATATTCCGTTAGAGATTCAAGAGAAAATCTACAGCATTCTACTTGCAAAAATTTCCAACTTAGAGGATGTTAAACTTTGGTCTCTTACCTCAAACACTAGGTTTTCCTCTAAATTTGCTTTCCAGGCAATCAAATCTCGACAACATTTGGATGACAATAATAAAGTTTGGAGTTTGTTATGGAAGCTTCAAGGTCTCCTTCGTATTAAGCATTTCTCGTGGCAAAACTTGCATAACAAGATTTTGACTAATGCTCAAAGATGGAGACGAGGGTTGACAGATATGCAGGACTGCACTCGTTACAACCATCATATGGAGGATGCTATTCATGTGTTGCGGGATTGTCCTAAAGCTAAAGCTATTTGGCTTTGTTTACAGCCCTTGCCATACCACTTTTTCTATATAATGGATCATAAAGTGTAGCTCACCAATAATCTTTTTTCTCATTCTAGTTACCAGCTTTGGAGTATTCCTTGGAATGTGATCTTCATGCATGTCGTGTGGATTATTTGGAATGTTATGAATAGAGCTGTTCTTGAGAATTGTGAAGACACAACTGCTGTTCTCATACTAAACATCTTGAGCATGGCTAAGGAGTCACATACAGCCTACTAAGATATCCTTTGTTCTTCAGCTAACTGACTAACATGGTCTCCTGGTCATTCCCCCCTCTAGACTATGTCAAGCTAAATTCTAATGGAAGTAACTATGGTGACCCAGGTTACTCCTCAGATAATGGTCTAGTTAGAGACTCTTCTGGCAATTGGATATCGGGCTTCTCAGTTAATATTGGTCAGGGCACAGTTATGCTTGCAGAGCTAGTGGGTTTGCGTGAGGGTTTATTTCTAGAGTGGAATAAAGGCTATCATCGGGTTTTAGTTGAGACTAACTCTAATGAGGTTGGTTCTATCCTCTCAAATTTCACATCATCCTCTTGCTAGTGGGATTAAAGATTGTCACAGTTTGCTGAATCGAGATTGGACTTGTGCTTTATCCCACTACTTCTGGGAAGCAAATATGTGCGCTGACCACCTAGCACGATTAGGTCATTCTTCCCTAGATGAGGTTACAATTTAGGGTACTACACCCCATTCCATCAGTCCTCTTCTTTTTGCTGATTCCATGGGGGTCACTTTCTTGCATTAGTTTATATGCTTACATAATTTCCTTCACACCAAAAAAGAAGAAAAAGTGCAAGACAACCAACATAAGACACTTACAACCAAAACATAATTAAAAAATTAAAAAATAAAATACAGGTAGGGAACGTATAATATATGATTACTTGATTATAATGAAAATATAGTTAGAGTATCTCTGAAATACTTTTACTCTCCACAGTTCAAAGTAATGAAATACATATAGATACATATCACTAAACTAATATTTAAAATGCAAATTTTGAAAATGTGAAAATTTAATTCCTAATAATGATATTAATAATATCACAAGAATAAGATGAAATTGTAAGTTTTGCTATAGGTTAGCCTAGAATTTAATTATTTCAATATCAGAAAATCATCCAAAACCAATTTCAACATATGCATAATCCTAAGGTAGGACTCTGACCTTTATGCCGTTGATTTTGATAAGCTCAATAAAGCCGTGGAGCTCAATCATCTGTTGATTTTGAACTTTGAAAAGTAAAATAACTTAATAGTGGATATGATATCATGAGGTTACAAGGATTTGTTTGGTATTTAGGCACTATATCCCGTGATTCTTAAGCCTTTGCTCTACAAGTAGAAACTGTAAGAACAAAATCTTAGATTGGTAAAGAAGAAGATTAAAGAATTGCTTTTATTTTGAGCAAACAATTAGCACTCAAAGGGAGGAACAAACCAAATATAAGTTCATTCTCAAAGCATATGCCATAACTTTATCATCCTGCATCAAAACATATCCAAGTCTAATACGAGAAGCATCATAAAACACCGTATATTTACCAATACCTAAGGGAAGTGTAAGAATAGAAGTTGAGGTCAAACAAGTCTTTAACTTTTGAAAACTTTCTTCACAAGCTTTGGACTAAACAAACTTAACTCTTTTATGAGATAACTAAATCAAACGAGCAACAATATGAGAGAAATTCTCAACAAATCTCATGTAATAACCAGCCAAACCCATAAAACTTTGAATTTCAAAAACATTTGTTGTATGAGGCCAATTCTGAACAGCTTTCACTTTCTTAGGATCAACCCGAATTCTTTCCTTAGAAATCACATGCTTGAGGAAAGTCACGTGATATAACTATAATTCACACTAAGAGAATTTAGCATAAATCTTGTTTTCCTTAAGTATTTGCAATATAATGCAAATATAGTTCTCATGCTCCTCTTCATTATGAGAATATACTAGAATATCATCAATGAAAACAATGACAAATTGGTCTAAGAAAGACTTAAACACCCTGATCATCAGATCCATGAATGTTGGTGACATCCTAAACGAAGATCAATCTTATAAAAATATTGAGCTCCTTGTAACTGATAAAATAAATCATCAATCATAGGGAGAGGATACTTGTTCTTAACTGTGACTTTATTCAGTTGTAGGTAATCAATTCACAGTATAAACGAGCCATCCTACTTTTTAACAAGCAAGACAAGAGCACCCCAAGGAGATAAACTAGGATAAATGAATCCTTTGTCTAACAAATATTACAACTGCACCTTTAGCTCCCTTAATTCACTTGAGCTATTCAATAAAAGGAAATAGAATCGGTTGAGTACCAGGTAACAACTCACTACCAAACTTTATCTCCTGATCTGGAGGAAGTGCAGGAAGCTCTTCCCGGAACACATCAGGGAATTCCTTAACCATAGGAATTTATTCCAAAGGAGGACACTCGAACTAAGTATCCCTGACACAAGCTAAATAGGCCTAATGCTTCTTCCTGATAAGTCATCTAGCCTGAATAGCTAAAATTAAATTATGAGAAACTTCACTCCAATCCCCTTGCAAAAAAAAGGTCGCCTTCTTAGGAATACTGAACTGTCATTCTTATCATGAAAAATCCACCATGGCATGATGGTTAGACAACCAATCCATGCCTAAAATCACATCATCTTGTATGATCAAGTCCACATAACATATATTATCACCCACAATGACCTCACAAGAAGAAATATATCGGTTTACCAAATAATTTCCCTTAATGGAGTTAAAACTGCTAAAGGAACCTTAACAGACTCAAATGCCCTCCTCACAAAAGAACCAAAATACAGAGAAATAAAAGAATGCATAGCTCCAGGATTGAACAGTAATTTAGCACTAACTGAACAAATAGATAATCTACCTAATACCACTACATTCAAAGCCTAAGTGTCATTTATCGTCAGAGCATATACATAGGTTTGATCCCTTCCCACAGATGATAAACCTCTAGTAAAGGTGCCATGACTTCCCTGAGTTCTAGCAGGTTTCATGGGCAAAAAGGTATACTCTAAGCTGAAGATGACATCCTAGCTGGAGTAGAATGCTCTTTCATCAAAGGGTAATCCCTGATACAATGATCCAGAGTCCTATCTGCACTGCCTTGTCTATTTAAAACCACAAGTAGAGCATATCGGATCCTCAAATGATTGGGAGCCACTCGACGATGCCACTTATGACTGACCTCCATAACTCTATCTTATCTGGCCTTTGCCTGCTTGAAAAACTCTACGAAATAAACTACATCCAAAGGTAGATTCACCATTAAGCCTACGAGAACTATCAGCTCTAGAAGTAGAAGGACCTTCCTGTCTTGCCTTCTTGTGGCTGTCACATTCTGACTCTCTTTCCAAGATCTGAGTCTCTAGTCGATATGCAGCATTAATAGCTTGAGCATAGGTAGTAGTGTCCATCACGAACACTAACCTAAATAAATAATTTCTCAAGCCATTAACAAACCTCTTCACTCTTATCTGTTTAGTAGCCACCATATAAGGAGCAAAATAGGATTGCTTGGTAAACCGAGTCTCATACTCCACCACTATCATGCCCTCAGTATGAACTAACTGTTCAAAGTCTTGAGCATGCTTATCTCACACACTCTCAAGTAAGAAATGGTTAGTGAAAGCCCTGCTAAACTCTGGCCATGCAAGTGGTGTAGGCTATGTCATTCACTGCATGAACATCTTATACCATTCATAAGCTATGTCATGTAGATGATAACTGAACAACTCAATATCATGAACATGATCACATCCCAAAGCTACACAAAGTCTATCAGACTCCTCCAAGAAAGTAGAAGGGTCTTATGCAGGGTCCATACCAAAAATCATGCAACGTCACGAATGCTCCCTGATCCTGCTGAACCATAATGGAAGGGTTTGCCTTTTACTAAGGTTAAACAGGAAGAGTTGCAGGAGGCTGTGGCAAAACCTTAAGTTGTTGGGTTAGAATCCCAACTAGGCCACCTATTGTCCTCTAAACTTAGTCTAGACCCTGTATAAACTGCACTAGGTCAGGACCAGAGGTTGCTGCCTGAGCTGATTTAGCAGCTTTGCCTCTACCTCTACCTCTACCACATTCCTGACAACCTCTACCTCTGCTAGCTAGTACCTGGGGACTGGTAGATCCCTAATCAAAGCGAAGGAAGTATGCTAGGAAAATCACAACTTGAAGTTTTAGGATGAATTAGAATGTCTCAATAAGTCTATATACGCCCTAGTTAACATATGCAAACTAAGCAACAATGTCCCGTATTTGTAGTCACGGACCATAAAACCCAAGCTCTGATACCAACTTATCACAGCCTCATACAAAGGCATGATTGGCCAGAGGAATGGATAATCCAACTTCCATAACCCTGACTTCAAATTAAATAAGCACATATGACTATTGACCAATTATAGTTAAAAGATAAAATAAACTAAAGACAAAGACTTATTTATCAAATATTTGATATTTTAACTAAAAATTTTGGCTGATGTTCCCTGTAAAATGGAATATGCTAAATAATACATACATTTATAATATTGTTACAATCAACTAGTCAACCATAGTAAAAATATATATAGAGGAGCTCAGCTCTAATTATCTCATCAACAACCACAATTAAACTACTATATAAATCAAAACATGATAACTTAAAGCCTAATGTAACTATAAACTTCGTTCTCTGGCTTCTAGTGTGCGATCTAGAAGTATAACTTGTTGTAATGCTATCGACAAGTCATGAATCTCTAGGTGACGAATGTTGGTCTCCTGATACTAAAAGAAAATAACAACAAAAAAAAATGAGTCACAAGGACATAGTGAGTAAAAAATGTACCCTAAAGGTGCTAGTATCAACCAAAGCTTGTAATGTATGATTCAATATTATGCTTATGTACGATTGAATAACATAAAGTTAAACAGATGTTTGTAATGCACAAGATAAACAAATCAATCGAAATATACAAAGCATACAAATCAAGCAATTAAAAAAAAAAAGGCCAGTTGGAGTAACTCAGCACTTGCACACCATCTATCCTCCCATTGGGCTGAGTTACTTGAGTATTTATAATCACATATCAAGTAATCAAATCAAGTTATCCTAGGTGTACCTACATTCTAGTTCAAATATGAAGATTATTTCGGATAAAAATATCTTTTATTGGCCCTTATTAAACATAATTAAAATCACATATTAAACACAATTCAAACAATTCGATTATAGCACTACACATTCTTACTTATCTTGATATAAACATATTCATTCAAATACGCACATAAATAATCAGCATATTAATCTAGTGACCAAAGAATATGTAATTCACTTACAAAGTTTACGGATTTGGCTCGTCATCTCGTCTAGAATGTGAAGATGTTGATATATCCTCAACATGATCTAGAGTAGAAATCATAAATTCATATATTATTTAGAGTAACCATTTTATAATTAAATCTACTATTTCTCAATCTTACATATGTATTCACTTAACGCGCTACTTGGAAATTAATTCCTTTTGAACAATTTACCGGGTTTCTTAAAGTAAAGTTAATTACTTTAAATCATTCTAGAATTTAAATTCTATCATTTAACATTAACATAGTCAAATTTCATGTTTCCTAGTTAGCTATAATGAAACCTATGTAAATCAACATCTATGCACATATTCACATTTTATTTTTCTTAGCATTTTGTCAAATACATAGCATGTATATTTGGTTCTAATTCATGTGTATGTGTTTACATATATATATATATGTGTGTGTATATATATATATATACCTTCTATTACAATCAACATAATATCACTAATCCTTAACTTACTTGTATTCTAACTATTGAATTCAATTTGAATTAATTATCTAAAGTTAATCAAGAGCTTGATTCATACATTTCCATCGTGAATATAGCCAAATTCTAAACTATTCTTTTCCCATTCATATAATCCTCATTCATATTTGTTGTTTTTCTTAACTTTTACATAAATCTTTAATTTGAATTCATCTAGCTCCTGTCACATCTTACATGGAGGAATGGGTAATTAAACCTCTGTAACTTTGACTTCAAAACAAAAAAACATATAAGACTTTTGACAAAACTAAAGCATGAAAGTAAATTTTAGAAAACATAAGTTAACTACTTATTTACTGAAATGTTTAAGAATTTACTAAAAATTTGGACAAAGGTTTCCTGTAAACTAGAATATGCCTAAATTACAAACAAATAATTCCTAGTTACATTCAACCAGTTTACACAATCATAATATACACAAGGAGCTTCATTCCATTATTCACCACAACAACTAAAATTGAACTAAGATACAATACAAAATCTGATACTAAAGCCCTAATGTGACTGTAAACTTTTATCTTTTGACTTCAAGTAAGCGATCTCGAATATACCTTGTCACCAATTACTCAGCAAGCCTAATATCGGTAGTTGATGTTCATAAAGATCCTATTACTAAAAAAAAAATAAAAAAAATAACAAGATAGTGGTGAGTCCCACGGACTCAGTGAGTGGAAAAACGTACCCAAATAGTATTAGCATCATTCTACACATCATGAATATCAAACAATTAAATGCACACGTGCACAATCATGAAAAACATAAAATTAGAAAAACATAAAATTAGATAAACATAGTTCAAGTAATATACTACACAATCAAATCAAATCAATCAGAACACTCAAAGCACACAAAGGGCAAACAAAGTAAGTCAAGCCCACACATCATTTATCCTCCCACCAAGTATTTTTCGCCCGCACTCCAAATATATCCTCCATACATATCCATCCCACTAGGGATGAGTTACTCTATTGGCACTTTTGTGAACTTTGAGTGTTTTGATTTGATTATGTAGTATATTATTATTAAACTGTGTTTATTTAATTTTATGTTTTCTATAATTGCGTAAGTGTGGCATTTAGCTATTTGATATTCCTGATATGTTGATATTATTTGACTATGTATTATATCTATGTGTAGAATGATGCTAATACCCTTTGGGTACATTTTTCCACTCACTGAGTTCGTGGGACTCACTGAGTTCGTGGGACTCACCACTTTCTTGTTAATTTTTTTTTTAGTAACAAGATCTATGTGAGGATCGACTATCGATATTAGGCTCGTCCAGTAATTGATGGCAAGGTATATTCGAGATTGCTTACTTGAAGTCAAAGGATGAAAGTTTGCAGTTACATTAGGACTTTGGTGTCAGATTTTGTATTGTAGTTCAATTATTAGTTGTTATGGTATATAATGGAGCGTAGCACCTTGTGTATATTATGGTTGTGCAAACTAGTTGAATGTAACTAGGAATTAAATATTTTTATTTTAGGCATGTTTCAATTTACAGGGAACCTCTACCCAAATTTTTAGTAAATTCTTAAACATTTCAGTAAATAAACATTTGTAGTTAACTTGTATTCTCTTAAATTTACTTTCATGCTTTGGTTTAGTCAAAAGTCATATATGTTTCTTTATTTTAAAGTCAAGGTTATGAATATTTGGTCATCCATTCCTCTTGCCAGTCATGCCTCCATATGAGGTATGACAAGTTGGTTTTAGAGCTTAGACTTAGAAATCAGTGACTGCAAATACGGGATGTAATTGTTTTGTTTGCGTATGTTACCCAGGGTGTATGTGGACTTAGTAACATGTTCTAATTCATCTTGAAATTTCAAGTTGTGATTCTCTAACGCACTGTCTTTTATCCTATACAATAAATGTATGTTGAATTCATTTGTGTTTGTTTAGACACGAGACATGTAGTGGTCGTGTTGTGAGTGGTCATGTTGTAAGTTGTGTGAGATAATAGAATATTGGTTTCAAACAGGAGTCAACCAATCCTTAGGCACCTTTGAAAAGAAATTTAGGTTGTAATGAATTATGAATGACTTAACTGAGATATTAGTTTAGTAATAATAGATAAGAGGAAAACCCTCCAATTTAATTTAACAAAACAGTAAGTTGTTTGTGGGATTAACATATTTAAGACTTCCATAATAACAATAAAGAATAGAGGAGATAAGGGATCTACTTGATGTAGATTATGTGAACTCTAGAAGAAATCCACCTCAAACCCATTTATTATCATTGTGAAATGGACCGTGGAAACGTATATATATGTGTGTATGTGTGTGTTCCATCTAATTCCTCCCAAATTCTTTTCAAGAGATATGAAAAGTGTCAATTTTAATGTCTAGTTTGCAAACCAATCCTAATATTGAAATATTGAATATTGAATCCTAAAATCAACACATTTATTGGATAAAAGAATAATTGTCCAAACTACTTTAAGTCGGTGTACAATAACCCTTACCCACAATTTATTTGCACTCCTTACTAAATCAACACTTTTATATTTGTTATCGTATGGTTTCTTAATGATACAGCTGCCTAGGTTCTCGAGTGTAAACTTTATTTAAGATCCATATACTTTCTTAAAGGAATTTGATTAATTGTGTGTGGCCTGGGATGTGATCCTATGTAGGCAAAAGAATTAGTTAGCTATTTGTTATATAACGTGGCGTTTTGGTAGTATAAGGTGTTAGTGCAGTGACGAATTAAGCTGAACCTACTTGTTTGGTATAAGTTAATGACGCTTTTACTAAACATTTTCTATTTGGAAAGTGAAAAGTGTAGATGTAAGACTTGTTGGATAAAGAGTTTATTTGTCCCAGTATGTCTACTTGGGATATTCTAGTTCTTTTGTCAAAGATTTTTTCCAACTGTGTATTAATTACCGGTATTTGAATAAGGTTATAGTGAAGAATAAGTTCTTTTTTCCCAGTATTAATGATCTATTTAATCAGTTACATAGGGCTTAAAACTCTTCCAAGATCTATCTATGTTCGTAATATCACCAATTTCGAATCAAGAAGGAATGATGTTCCAAAAAATGTTTTCCGTACTCAATGGAGCGTAACAAGTTCGTAGTCATATTTTTTTAATTTACTAATGTTTTGCTAATTTCATAAATCTTAAGAGCAAGAAGTAAGGAGTAACATATGAAATATATTTGTATGGTTTGGCAAATATTTAAAGGAAAAATAAGCCTTATGCTGAATTCTTTAAATGTGAACTTTTGATAAAACGTGTCTGAAATTTGAAATTTATGGGGTTTAGTTGGGTATTATAGGAGAATTCTTGAAAACTCCTCTTGTATTGTTGTATCTTTGACTTGGCAGATTCAACGAAAATGTAACTTTATTGACTAAAGGCTAGTGAAGAAAGTTTTTGGAAGCTTAAGACTTGTTTAACTTTAGTTTTAATCTTTATTTATATATATACCCTTTTGGTGCGGGGAAATATATAATGTTTTAAGATATTTTCCGTATTAGACTTGAGTATGTTTTGATGCCTAATGAAAAGTTAAATCCAAGATTAATAAAACCTTTTTATTGGATTTGATAGCATCTTGTTGAGTTTTTACGTTTTCAATTAAAAATTTCAAATTAAAAATACTATAAACCATAAATTAAGTTTATCTGATTACTACAAGGGTGAACCCAATCCGGAATATAAACTATAAAAGAAAATATCAATTAAACAGATCATAATAATATCAGATACAATACTTAATATTCAAAAAAGATCTACTAAATTCATTGAGTGTTCTAAAAGAAAAAATGACCAATTATTAATGGAATTCCATGTAGGCTTTTATAAAATATTAGTTTGGGAGAGGGCTTCCAAATACATCTCGAATTAAACCTGTGTTAATAAATAACCAACCCGCAATGAATAGAGAGGATATATTAATGATATGAATAGCCCAGTATCAAATATTGATAATAATAGCAGCAAAAGAATGTTCTCTTGTACTTTCAGATTTGCCCAACTTCGCATATTCTTGTATTAAAATATTTATTTAATGCATTTGCACAAAAAGTTTTACATCATGAACACTATGTACCACATATATCAATATCACTTAGATGAATCTTGGATATTCTCACCCCTCAACTCTTCAATACTACACTTTTGAGTTTTTCAACCAACTAATTTAACCTTTAGAATATGCATAAAATATTAACACTCTTTTTGAATGAGAGGGAACATAGTAGTCTTTCTACACTTTATTTACATATTTGAACTCCCGATATATATATATATATGTGTGTGTGTGTGTGTGTGTGTATGTGTAGATGAAATAAGAAAATTAAGAAACCTATAAATATTGGCAAAAATTATAGATAGATATGCTTGAACTAGAAAAGCCAATATAAATTTTAAATTAAAAAAAAAACAAAAGCTGTTTTATTTCACTTACATAACTATCTGATTTAGTTCATCAATTTGAATTTCAAATAATGAATATCTATTAAATTTATTTAACCTCTTTTCTAAAAAGAAAAGAATATGGAAAGATTTTGATTCTAATTTAAGTGTGTGAAATTAAAGCGAAGAGTTTTTACTGCCAGATTAAGATAAGGTACATCTGGTCTTTCATGTATTCATGTTTTGGAAGTGATTGTCTGAAGAATCTCACATTTTATGGGTTTTGAATAAGAATTCATATATAAGGAGCAGTCAATAACAATTGTAGATAAACAAGTCCATGAATTTCGATCGAGGAGTATTCTGTTTATGAACGTTGTCTGGAAACACTATAGTTAACAAAGAGCCATGTAAAAACTTGCAATCGCAATGAATTAATGAAATTTATATATATTTAACTGATTTACATTAACAATTCATCTATATCTTTTTTCTTAAAATTAAAGATGAATTTCTTTTAAGGGAGTGAATGTTATAACTTGGTATTGAAAATATGAAATTTGAACAAATTGATGTAACTATTAATTATAAAAGTAAATGCAAGAATATGAAATAAATAAATAATATACCTATATGTACACATGAATTATATATACATAACTAAGAATAAACATGCACCACCAATTTAAAAATTGAATTTTGACTACTCTTTTCTTTCCTTTATTCTTTTATTTTTATGTTCTCTTTAAGCACCTCCACAGCCTCTGTTTCTTAATATATTTCTTCCGCCTGCCGACCTTGCATATCCCTATCGAGACCAGTAATGGCGACCACTATAAAACCTTTTCTTCTGGTTTCTCTTTCACTGAAGCAGAGCATCTCACCTTCAATTTCATGTGTTTTCTACAAACCCATCTCTGAATCATTCTTTGTTTTTCCTATTTGGCATGTTAAGTGCAGCAAGGACCAATTGTTGTGTTAGTGGCATTCAACCTGTCTAGAAATTTTGACCTCTCACTTAATGATGAAGGTAACAGCTTAAGCTTTTATGGAATCTCACTTATTAGTCTGTCTAAGTTCTTCTCCATTTTCCTTTAGCTCAATTTATATTTTTCAAGTTAATTCTATTGTAGTTGAAGCTTAGTTTTGAGGCCGTGTTTAATACTAATAGCATTCAGGAGATAAGTATATTATTCCTAATTCTTTACACAACTTGTGATGTTGACAAAACCTAGTAGCCAAAAGCAGAAGCTGAATAATATTTTAGAATTGTGAAATATTAGTTTTATAAAAGAGAATGTGTACCAGTTAATGGCCTTATTATCGTTTGACAAAATTCGTATGAGAATTTAAATAATGTTTTGCACTTGTATTTGAATAAGGGTGGGTTTATCCTTAATTTTGATGCTGGGAACTAGGTTTCCATTTATCTTTTGGTAAGGGAATTGAATGAGCCAAATTTGTTGCTATTGACACCCATAAGATCAGTCCCTTAGGTTCTTGGCTTGCTTGACATCCTATAAATTTTGAGGCAAGGAACTTCTAAGGTGGAGTTATCTCATCTAGATTGTTTTGCATTCCCGGTGCATCATCTGTTATGCTTCTCTATATTATATAGAATAGGGTTGGTTAATCTGACCAAGTGGTGTAGTAATTAGATGTGCGTTTTAAGTAATTGAATTATTGGATGATAGTTTGATCTATATATAAGTTACATCTCTGTCACTGAATAAGTCTTTTTCATTTCGTAAATGGTAGAATTAGTAAACCTAAATTTCTAGTAATTAAGAAAGACTATAGGGTATTAACATAACACTAAACCAAGTGGTATGGCTAGTTTGGCATCTTGTAGTGATATGAAGTCAATTATAAAAAAGTCTAAAAAATTGGTTTGGTATATAGAAGATTAATGTAGCCCCTTTTAACTGATAACATACACCAAGAGCGAATAAAGGAACTTGTTGCAAGATGTAACATAATTGGAAATAAAACTTGCAAATGGTATTTATTTTTGTGCTTTTGAAGATAATGAGAGCCTATAATTGCTCGCTTATCAATTTCCTTTATTTTTCTTGAACTTAGTTACATCTTTGTGGCATAGTTTAAAGGTTTGGAAATGGGCATTGTTAAAAGGTAAAATACAAGTTAGTAGTGGTAGAAATAATTTATGTAGACTTGATTGGTTATTGAAAAGGGAAGCTGGGTTCAGATTTTATGGTTCATAGAAATCGGGTATTTCGGGTGTTTAATGAATTTAATTAGTTTAGGCACTCTAAAAAGAAAGTGTAGCTTATGGTCTTGGGATAACATCTGAAAAGTGTCATAACCTAATTCAAAGTATATTAATCGTTAGAACTGTTGGACGGCAGTTGGGTTTGTGCTGGATTTTAGGTGGTTATTAAAATGGCTAAAATGAGTAAATTTTAAATAAATGCATGAAACTTAGTTATCTATAAATTTTTGTAATTAAAATGTTAAAACCTGTAAGACTAAACAAACTAAGTCATACTTAAAAAATTTAATTGCAGCTCCGAAAAGTGTTGTTAAGCCCACAACCCACGTGAATGCAAAAGGAAGTGACAAGCAAGATTAGTAAATAGTGAGTGGATAAATGCTACCTGTTGGTTTCTAGATTAATATGTGTAATTATTAAGTATATTTAAATAGATATATTTATATGAAAGCACAAGCATGTGTAGTGTTTAATTGAATTGTTTAAATTATGCTTGATTTGTGTTTGATAAAAGCCAATAATTTTTTTTTTCTTAGATGAATTTTTCTCCTAAATGGTTTTTACTTCTGAAATAGAATCAAGGTGCACCTAGGATATTCTGATTTGATAAGAAATTTAAAATATTTGAGTACTTAGCCCTGGTGGAATGAATATTTATGGAGAATATATTTGTTGTACGGGTGTAAAAACTTCATGATAGGAGGCTATATGTTATGCGGGGCTGAGTTATTCAATCGACCCTTTGTGTGCTTTAAGTCTTTTGATTGATTTGATTTGATTGTGTAGTATATTACTTGAACTATGTTTATTTAATTTTATGTTTTCCATAATTGCGTACATGTGGCATTTAGTTGTTTGATATTCATGATATGTTGATATTATTTGACTATGTATTATATCCATATTAGAATGATGCTAGTACCCTTTGGGTACATTTTTTCACTCACTGAGTCCATGGGACTCACTACTTTATTATTATTTTCTTAGTAATAGGATCTCTATGAGCATCAACTACTGATATTGGGCTTGTCAAGTAATTGGCAGCAAGGTATATCCAAGATCGCTTGCTTGAACTCAAAGGATGAAAATTTGCAGTTACATTAGGGCTTTGGTATCAAATTTTGTATTGTATATTAGTTCAGTTATTAGTTGTTGTGGTGAATAATAGGGCAAAGCTCCTTTTGTATATTGTTGTTATGTAAACTGGTTGAATGTAACAAGAAATTGTATCTTTGTATTTTAGGCATGTTCTAGTTTAGAGGGAATTTTTGCCAAAATTTTTAGTAAATTCTTAAATATTTCAGAAAAAAAAAAAAACATTTGTAGTTAATTTGTGTTTTCTAAAATTTACTTTCACGATTTGGGTTAGTCAAAAGTCATATATATTTTTTTGTTTTGAAGTCAGGATTATGGAGGTTTGGTTATCCATTCCTCTGGTCAGTCATGCCTTTGCGTGGGATGTGACAGTTCCTAAGTTAACTTACTAACAATTAACAATCTTATACATGTATTACAAGTAAGGTATCATATCCTTAGAAAAACATACTGGACAACCCTAGCAAAAACCTTAACCAAACTTTTATTACACTTACTTACTCTTGCTACCTAGTTTTAGTGGGCATCCAACACCACTAAAAATTATAAGGTTAAATGAAGCTAATGGTTTGGACTCTTTCCACCACCCTTCACACAAGAAGGCTGCTGCAAATATTTATGGGGGCTGCAAGAACACCATACACAGTTGAAAGGGCCTCAGGTGCTACTACCTTATGGTTGGTATAACCAACTCAAGGTTATTTCCAAACAGTTGCAAGGGCGGGACTAAGAGTGAGTCTCACAGCTTCAAGTGGAACAAGGGAGTTAGAGTATAGTTAAGCAAACTAGGATGGCAAGGTATGTACTCAAGCAAGAGTAGAGAAAGGCTATAAGTAAACCACTCTTACGCCACCCAAGGGAAAGAAAACAGATGCAATTTCACTCCTAAAACAGACCCGGAAACAAGAGGAAAACAGGGGTGATAACTTACTAAGTGTAACACCTACATAACTGGAAAGGGAGACCACCAATTTGCTGTGGCTAAAAGGAAAAGAAAACCAAGCAATTCACCACTTTCACACACTTAAGGAAGGGAGGTTCACAGCCACAAAACAAGGGATAAAGACTCCAAAAATAGAGCATGGTAGAGACAAATTTAGGAGGAAAAATGAAGCAAGTCGGTGAAAGGAAACAGGGGAAAGAAATAAACAATAATAATAAAATATAAATTCATGGTCAAAGTTTAGCTTTAGGATTTGTGGTGCTAAATTAATTCTGGAGATATGTATATATATATATATATATATATTATATTTGTTTTCTTGTTTATTTTCTTTTTATTTCCACAAGTTAATTTTAAGTTTTAAGGCAACTAATGGTCTGGTAAAAATTAGTTTCCTATTTACATGTATATATATAAATGTTTATTTATTTTAATTCTACTTTGTATAAAATTTTGTCCACCCAATCACAACAAGTTATGTACAAACATTTTAAAATGTACATATACCAACATTCTAAAGTGTACGTCAAAATATCGTGTTATAACAAGCATCAACCACCATATAGTTATAAAATATTTCCTTAATAAATTCACATTTGACATATCTACAATGCAATTATGTTCCACACACACAAACACATGTGTGTATATATATATATTGGAAAACTAACATATCTCACAAATATTCATATATCAAACAAATCAAGCAAAACAACAAAGGCCATAAATCGTAGTAATTCAGCACTTGCACACCATACACATATCCTCCTTGGGGCCTTTTGTACCCACACACCAATAACATATGGATCATCTTCCACAATAACCTCTCCGGGGCTGAGTTACTCTAATATTTTTATTCGAATATCAAATAGATAAATCAATAATATCCTAGGTGCACTCGGAATCTAACTCACATTAAAATGAAATCATTAACCCTATCAATCACATACAAGCATTCACACCAATATACAACACACTAAATAGCAAAGTTTCAAAGAAATAATATTCTTATCACATAATCCAACTCAAAGCATTGAACACCTTCACTCAATAATTTTATACACGTATATACAAACATTCAAAACACAATTAGTAACCAAAGGTAGTATCTTTTACTCACAACTTTATGGGTGTTGTTTGAGGCTTCCTCAAAGGTCCAAAAGGATCTCCAACTTAAATTTTACGTTCCGGAGCCGAAATTGCATTTTTCAATTATCATTTAGTTTGTAAATTTCATAGGTTATAAGCCCCTAATCATAAAAATTGAACATATTAAGTTACAATCATTAGGCTACATTTCACCTCTTTTAGGAATTTTGTCACACCTTAAGGACACCTTTTTATTCCAATTTATATATATCTACCTTATTGCATATAAACTAAGGGAAACTATTACTAACTCTTTAAACCCAACATTATCCATAATTCAAACATTAAATTTAAAGTTGGATTAACCATTTAGGAGCAATCAAAAGCTTGAATCATTGAAGCTCAACAACAACCCAACACTAAATTCTCCATTTTCATCACTTTCACCCTTTAATCATACACTTCCATTTACACCCACTCAAACCCTACATCTAATCCTCAACAAAACAAAAAGGAAAAGGAAAATTACAAGAAAATAAGAGAATTACTTGGATTTGAAGTAGTTCAAAACTACCCCAAGCAAAAGCTACCCGAGTAATTGTTGGAGAGCTGCTGCTTGTGGCTGGAGTTGCTGCCTGCGGCTGGAGTTGCTGCACGGCTAGCTATTGGTGGCAACTAGAGTCTCACGATTGGGAGGATGAGCAAGAAGGAGGCAAGGTAAGGCTGGACAAAAGGCCACAACTGTAACACCCTACCTTCCTTAATACTTTTCTTAATTAGTACCTTAATTGAAGAGTAATTACTCATTAATCATTAGGACATCAAAATTTCCTTTATTTTTATTCTTTTAAAATCGAATTACTATAAATTCATTTTACTTTTTATTTTGTTTACTACAAAGGAACATTCTTACTTAAATATTTACTTTGAACATTACTTAACTAATTTATTACCTATGATACTTAAACTTATATCTTTAATTAATTCTTTATTGATTCAATGAACTAAGATTGATTTATAACTCTATACTCTTGATTCTCCTTTTAATGCGTCCTTAGTGAATTAGTACTTGATCAATTGGTCCTATATTTTTTATACAATTCATCCTAATTGATATCCTATCATTTGTTTCATTTATCCTTTAGTTAATTGACTATTTCTTTCTCTTGCGAAATTGCCTAGCTGAATTAATGCAAAGGTTACAAAGTTATATTACACCTATTTATTTACGTACTTATTTACATACATGATTTTAACCAAAGAGAAGTTTTGTACACATACTAACAAGCTTCCTCCTAAGACACTAAGTCTAAGTCAAAACTCTAATTACCAAATTATACTATAAGGGCCTTACATGACCATTCCTCTCTTTGTCCCAGTAATCAACCACTTGCCTTTTTTTCCCGTTACATAGACCATACCTTCTTCCAAAGAAAACAATACACATACATGATACTAGTTAATCTGAACATCAAGATGAATAAAAGTTAGTTGAACCTCAACAAGCATTTATACATAATAACGAAGGATTCTTGAAGGCAATTTTAGGAATATAGGAATATGCAATGCAAATTAGCCTTTTTCCTCATTTCCTTTAAGTTTCCCAAAATGGATTCATTTTTCTCATTTTCCATTTCATATGCATGAATGATATAAGAGTAGCATGAAGAATATAATTGTTGAATATAAGAAGAATGTATATTCAGATGATTTTCAATGTACAAGAGGGAGCCTCTATTTATAGGCTAAAGTGTTTACCTAACATAGTGAACCTAGACTAAATATCAATAAAATACATAATAGAAATTACACATAAATAAGGAAACTATAAATAAGGAAATTTGACTCACTAATTAAGCTGCCTATATTTACACTCTAACACTCCCCCTCAAGCTGGAGCATAAAGATTATATGTTCCAAGCTTGTTGCATAGATATCGCAATCAGTTTCCTGCCAAAGATTTTGTGAATAAGTCTACTAACTGATCTTCTGATTTTGTATATGTAGTCTTGATTGTATTATCCATAAGCTTCTCACGAATTAAATGACAGTCAACTTCTATATGTTTTGTTCGTTCATGAAAGACTGAATTTGATGCAATATGTAATGCAGCTTGATTATCACATACTAACTCCATATGCTGTGAGTGTTGAAATCCAAGTTCATCTAAAAGATTTTTCAGCCAAACTAACTCAGCAGTGGCATGAGTCATGGCCCTATATTCAGATTCAGCATTGGATCTTGCAACAACAGTCTGCTTTTTGCTTTTCCATGAAACAAGATTTCCACCCAGAAATATACAGTATCCTGTAGTAGACCTTCTGTCAAATTGAGAGTCTGCCCAATCAGCATTGCTATAACCTTGAACTGGAGTAGAATTATGTTTATGGACTAATGCATGACCACGACCATGTCCTTAAACTAAAGTGTGCCCATGATTCTTATATAATAATCCCTTTCCGAGTACAGTTTTAAGGTATCATAGGATACGAATAACAGCATTCCAATGAGATGTTCGAGGCTGAGAAAGAAATTGGCTAACCATACTAGTTGCAAAAGCAATATCTAGTTTAGTGACTGTGAGATAATTCAGCTTACCAACAAGACGTCTGTATTGCTCAGGATTTGTCAGTAGCTCCCCCTCA
Organism: Quillaja saponaria; assembly: GCA_029379385.1. Lineage (NCBI taxonomy): Eukaryota > Viridiplantae > Streptophyta > Magnoliopsida > Fabales > Quillajaceae > Quillaja > Quillaja saponaria. The sequence goes on along the minus strand of CM055613.1, from coordinate 18,374,030 downwards.
TATTACAAGTTTAGTGTTAGGATCCATAGGAGTATCTATAGGTTTGGAATCCAACATACCTATATTACTCAAAACATCCAGACAATACTTTCTTTAAGAAAGGCAAATACCCAATTGTGATTTTGCAACCTCAATGCCCAAAAAGTATTTTAGCTATCCTAAGTGTTTAGTTTGAAACTTAGATTGTAGGAATGATTTTAATTGTTGAATCCCATGATTATCATCACTTGTAATCATAATATCATCCACATATACAATTAAAAGAATTCTACCATTAGGTGTATGTTTATAGAAAATAGAGTGATTAACAGTACATCTCTGAAGGCCAAAACTAAGAACAACTTCACTGAATCTACCAAACTAAGCTCTAGGAGATTGCTTTAAGCCATATAGAGACTTTTTCAATCGACACACCATGCCGGACTCCCCCTGAGCAATAAAACCAGGTGGTTGCTCTATAAAGACTTCTTCATCAAGGTCACCATGTAAGAAAGCATTTTTGATGTCCAATTGATAGAGTGGCCAATCAAAAATAGCAGCTAGAGATATAAATACCTTGACAGATGTAATTTTAGTTACAGGAGAGAAAATTTCTCAATAATCCACACCATAGACCTGAGTGTAGCCTTTTGCTACCAATCTAGCCTTTAAGCGATCAACAGAACTATCAGGATGAACTTTTACGGTGTATACCCATTTACATCCAACAGTGGATTTTCCAGAAGGTAAAGAGACTAGTTCCCATGTACCATTAGTATGTAAGATGTTCATTTCATCAACTATGGCCTGCCGCCACCCGGGATGAGCAAGAGCATCACTGGTGGACTTTGGAACAGAAATAGAAGACAAAGAGGATACAAATGCATAATAGGGTGAAGATAAACGATGATAACTCAAAAAAGTATAAATAGAATAAGGATTACGAGTTGAACAAGTACCTCTTCTTAAAATAGGTGATGAAGCAGCATCTGAGGCACGGAAAGGTGTTGATACAGAAGCTGAGTCATCAGGTACATCAATAGTGTTTGCTGGAAGATTAGGTAGTGGCGCAGATGATGCATGGTCATTTGGTCCAATAAAAGGAACCAGAAGAGCCTCAGAGATAGAAGGTGACTCGGGAATAGTTACGGGAAAGAATGAAGATTCCTCAAAAATGTGATATCATCGGAGGTAAAGTAACGATTCTGATCTGGATAGTAACATTTATACCCTTTTTGAAGGCGAGAATAACCCAAGAAGATGCATTTAATTGATTTGGAAGAGAGAAAACCCAGAGGTAAAAGTACTAGGTTTTGACATACCGATTTCAGATTTTTCAGAGGTAGACATACCGATGAAGAGTACCAATGAACAGTGTGATAAACAGTACCCCTGATGAACAATAATCGTACTGCTGGAATGAAACACAGCAATAGAGAGACACGCTGGAAAGAAACATAGTGAAAAATAAAAATTAGGGTTTTTTCTCTCTAAGCTCGATACCAAGTTGAATATAAGAAGAATGTATATTCAAATGATTTTCAATGTATAAGAGGGAGCCTCTATTTATAGGCTAAAATGTTTACCTAACATAGTGAACCTAGACTAAGTATCAACCAAATATAATATAGAAATTACACATAAATAAGGAAATTATAAATAAGAAAATTTGACTCACTAATTAAGCTGCCTATATTTACACTCTAACAATAATTAAGTAACAAGGAAGTGGCTTTCAAAACTAAGATAAAATAAAACAAAAGAATGTATGAATACTTGCCTAATACCCTTAGTGTTTGTTTTTCTTTCTTTCTTTCTTTTCCTATCCTCCTCCTTCCTCCTTTCCTTGCTCGGTTTTCCTTCTCCTTCTTTTCTCCTACTGTTTTGACCTTTCTTTCCTCCTAGTTCACAATTTTGCCTTTCCATTTATTTCTCACTATTTCTCTCACTTTTCTCACTTTTCTCTCAATTTCTCTTACTTTAGTGTACACTTTACCTTGCCTATGTATTTTCGGTCACCAACCCCTTCCTATTTATAGTGCATGGCCAAGGCTTGGATTTTAGGAGAAAGTTTCGTTTTCTATTTTACCTATTAGAGTGTAAATATAGGCAGCTTAATTAGTGGGTCAAATTTTGTTATTTATAGTTTCCTTATTTCTGTATAATTTCTATTACGTATTTGGTTGATATTTAGTTTAAGTTCACTATGTTAGGTTAAACACTTTAGCCTATAAATAGAGAGACTCCTTTTTGTATATTGAAAATCATCTGAATATACATTCTTCTTATATTCAATATGGTATCAGAGCTTAGGGAGAAAAAACCCTAATTTTTATTTTCTGCTGAAAAAAAAAAAAACCTTAATTTTTATTTTCCTCAACAAAATAGAGTTGCTGAGCGCAAAAACAGACATTTAATTGAAACAGCTCGCACTCTATTACTTCATAGTCATGTTCCACTTCGTTTTTGGGTGATGCTATACTTACTGCATGCTACCTTATTAATCGCATGCCATCTTCTACATTGCATAACAAAATTCCATATTCTATCATCTTTCCTAATCATCCTTATATTTACTTTCGCTTCGTATCTTTGGTTGCATTTGTTTTGTTCATGATCTAACACCTGGACAGGATAAACTCTCTTCCAAATCATTTAAGTTCATCTTCTTGGGTTATTCTCGCCTTCGAAAAGGGTATAAATGTTACTGTCTAGATAAGAATCATTATTTTATCTCTGCTAATGTTACATTTTTTGAGGAATCTTCATTCTTTCTCTTGACTATTCCCAAGTCACCTTCTATCTCTGAGGCTCTTCCGGTTCCTTATCTTGGACCAAATGACTATTTATCATCTGCACCACTACCTGATCTTCCAGTAGACATTGTTGATGTCCCTAATGACTCACCTTCTGTCCCAACACCTTTCTGTGCCTCGGATCCTGCTTCACCACCTATTTTACGAATAGGTACTCGTTCAACTCGTAATCCTTATTCTATTTATACTTTTTTGAGTTATCATCGTTTTATCTTCACCCTATTATGCATTTTTCTCCTCTTTGTCTTTTATTTATGTTCCAAAGTCCACCAGTGATGCTCTTGCTTATCACGGGTGGCGAAAGGCCATGATTGATTAAATGAACGCCTTACATACTAATGGTACTTGGGAACTAGTCTCTTTACCTTCTGGAAAATTCATTATTGGCTGTAAATGGGTATACACCGTAAAAGTTCATCCTGATGATTCTTTGATCGCTTAAAGGCTAGATTGGTAGCAAAAGGCTACACTCAGGTCTATGGTGTGGATTATTCAGAAACTTTCTCTCCCGTAGCTAAAATTACATCTGTCAGGGTATTTATATCTCTAGCTGCTATTTTTGATTAGCCACTCTATCAATTGGACATCAAAAATGCTTTCTTACATAGTGACCTTGATTAATAAGTCTTTATGGAGCAACCACCTGGTTTTGTTGCTCAGGGGGAGTCCGATATGGTGTGTCGATTGAAAAAGTCTCTATATGGCTTAAAGCAATCTCCTAGAGCTTGGTTTGGTAGATTCAGTGAAGTTGTTGTTAGTTTTGGCCTTCAGAGGTGTACTGTTGATCACTCAGTTTTCTAGAAACATACACCTAATGGCATAATTCTTTTAATTGTATATATGGATGATATTGTGATTACAGGTGATGATAATCATGGGATTCAGCAATTGAAATCATTCCTACAGTCTAAGTTTCAAACTAAAGACTTAAGACAGCTAAAATACTTCTTGGGCATTGAGGTTGCAAGATTACAATTGGGTATTTTCCTTTCTCAAAGAAAGTATTGTCAGGATGTCTTGAGTGATATAGATATGTTGGATTCCAAACCTGTAGATACTCCTATGGATCCCAACACTAAACTTGTACTAGATGAGGGGGAGCTACTGACTAATCCTGAGCAATATAGACGTCTTGTTGGTAAGCTGAATTATCTCACAGTCACTAGACCAGATATTGCTTTTGTAACTAGTATGGTTAGCCAATTTCTTTCTCAGCCTCGAACATCTCATTGGAATGCTATTATTTGTATCCTAAGATACCTTAAAACTGCACCCGAAAAGGGATTATTATATAAGAATCATGGGCACACTCTAGATCGAGGACATGGTCGTGGTCATACATTAGTCCATAAACATAATTCTACTCCAGTTCAAGGTTATAGCAATGCTGATTGGGCAGGCTCTCAATTTGACAAAAGGTCTACTACAGGATACTGTATATTTCTGGGTGGAAATCTTGTTTCATGGAAAAGCAAAAAGCAGACTGTTGTTGCAAGATCCAGTGCTGAATCTGAATATAGGGCCATGACTCATGCCACTGCTGAGTTAGTTTGGCTGAAAAATCTATTAGACGAACTTGGATTTCAGCACTCACAGCCTATGGAGTTAGTATGTGATAATCAAGCTGCATTACATATTGCATCAAATCCAGTCTTTCATGAACGAACAAAACATATAGAAGTTGACTGTCATTTCGTTCGTGAGAAGCTTATAGATAATACAATCAAGACTACATATGCAAAATCAGAAGATCAGTTAGCAGACTTATTCACAAAATCTTTGACAGGAAACCGATTGCGATATCTATGCAACAAGCTTGGAACATATAATCTTTATGCTCCAGCTTGAGGGGGAGTGTTAGAGTGTAAATATAGGTAGCTTAATTAATGGGTCAAATTTTCTGATTTATAGTTTCCTTCCTTATTTATATTACCCTTTTAGTTCTTTAAAATTACAACCTTCCATTTGTCACTCTATAATTAACATGTGTTCTTTCTTCCTGACACTTGTCTTCCTTTTTTTTCCTAGTTTAGATTCTTTTATTATTAGTAAGCCACCTAGTTGCTTTAAATCTCTACACATGTCTTCCTCTTTCTTACACCTTGCTTCCTTAAATCTCTATACAAATCCACCATAATTATTTCATGAACACATTGTTTCTTTAATGCTCTAAACATGTCCTACTTAATCATTCCATGGACACCTAGTAACCTTAATTCTCTACAATATCCTACTTAATCATTTCATGGACACCTAGTGTTTTCCTTGCCTTCCACTTGTCTAGCCACCTTTCTATGTTAATTATTACTTGGCATCTTATGCCCTAACTTTCTTCCACATGCCCTCTTAATTATCACAATTTTTCCACCCTTTTCCACCTTCTTACAACTAAGCCCCTTTATTAATTGTAAGTTGCCACACTTATTCTCTTTCTTACACTTAGACCCCTTCATTAATTACAGATTGCCATATTGATTCTCCTCCTTATACATAGAACCCTTCATTTATTACAAATTGCCACACTTAATCTTCTTCTTACATCTAATTCATCACATTTTCTTTTCTAGCAAGTAACCTATATTTTATTATTTTCTCTTCTTCTTCCAACACCATCATGTAATATTTTCCCATCTTTGTTCCAATGCCTACACTTGTCCATATTTTTCTATGTATTTTTTCCTATACGTATATACGTGTATGTATGTACATACATGTATTTATACCTATTTTATACGTATACACTACTCCTATACTAATACATATCCTATACATATTTTATACGCACATGTACCATTCCTATACATGGAATAATACGTAACTAAATTTTAATCCTAATTAACTCATAAGATAATTGCTTATCCTATAATTAATTTAGGTATTAATTTTGGAGATGTTACAACGGTAGAGCTAAATTAAAGGCTGAGCTTGATGGAGAAACTAGAAGAGCTTGGAAGTAGAGGAGGAAGGCTGTTGGAATGGAAAGAAAAAGTGGAGGAAAAAAAAAAGGAAACTAGGAAAATTAGGAAAAAGGAAAAGGAAAAGTCAAATAATAAAGAAAAGTAAAGTGAGTATATATATATATATATGTATGTATGTATGTATGTATGTATACTTATGTTTTTTTTAATTTTAATTTGTTTATGTATATGTTATTTTTTATAACTAAAAGTTACACAATATCTCTAAAACTTAACATTACAATATCGAGTTATAATAGCTTGTGAAGGATTTTAACAAAAGTTAAGAACAAAGGATAGAGATAAGGATATTTATAGACTTGCTAGACAAAGAAAGAGACAAACTAGAGATTTGACTCATATTAAGTGCATTAAGGATGAGGGGGACATGGTTTTATTTAAGAAAGATGAGATTAATAAGAGATGGCATACTTACTTCGATACCTTATTTAATAGAGATTCAAGTGTTGTTGTCGGAGAACTAGTTGACACATTTGATGATTTGAACTGTAGACTTGTTCGTTAGATTTGAGCATATGAGGTTAAAAAAGCTCTTCATAAGATGAAAAATGGTAAAGCAATGGGACCAAATGATATCGCTATAGAAGTTTGGAGATGCTTAGGAGATGTTGGCATAACTTGGCTCACAAAGCTTTTAAACAAGATCTTAATGCCTAAGAAAATGCCTAATGAATGGAGGAAGAGTATGTTAATTCCTATTTATAAGAATAAAAGAGATATACAAAGTTATACGAATTATCGCTAAATAAAACTTATAAGTGATACAATGAAGCTATAGGAAATGGTAATTAAGCGTAGGTTTATGATTATGACTCTATTTTTCGAGAATCAATTTGAATTTATGCCAGGAAGATCTACAATGGTTGCTATTTTCTTACTTAGGAGATTAATAGAGAAATACATTAAAAAAGAAAAAAGGATCTTCATATTACCTTTATTAATCTAGAAAAAAACGTATGATAGGGTTTCGAGATAAGTTTTGTGGCGGGTTCTTGAGAAGAAGAAAATTCCAACTAAATATGTAGAAGCACTACTAGAATTCACCTTACCCTTGACAAGCAAGACTCGTCCCAGATAGTCATGTCATAGATAATTGTCATTCTCGATAAGAAAACCCATCCTAGATAGTCCCGTCATGTGTATAATATTATTGTTAAGGCAACAAATATTGTCGTAGATGGGAAGGCCTGTTTTTATAATAAAAAGGAGGCAGTTGTAATTTTATTCAAAAATTGTTAATTTGAAACTTATCCTCAACGGGCTTCCTATCCCAGATAAATAGATAGCCTGTCAATGATAAGTTATGAAAATATCACTTTCTTTCACTTTCCTCGGCATATATTACTTTCTTTCATTTTCCTCTACAGATATCACTTTCTTTCACTTTATTTGATTTCATCCCTTTCCCAGTCAAAAGGACTTGTCGTGGATTTGGTCTTTAGTTCAATTCTCAAGCTGGTGAAGATCGTCTTCTCAAGGTAGGTTTCACTTTCTTTCACTTTCCTTAACAGATATCACTTTCTTTCATGGTGGAAAGTTAATTTTTTGGTTTATGTTGCAAGTTCTTGTTTCTAATATGAAATTTCAACATCATTGCTCATATTGATTATGGAAAATCAACCGTAGCTGAAAATTACTGGTACTGTACATAAGCGAGAAATTTAGGTGTTCTCGACTAGCTGATAATCTCTCATTTCTTCATTTTTATTGGTAATTTCTAATTTTTTTCGTTTTATTTTCTCTATAGTTGTTCTCAACGTGCTGCTTTTGGCTTCAGGTCTACCCATAGGCAATTTGAAGGGGATCCTTTACTAAGTAATTTCTAGTTCTAATATTTGTGTATTGATTGAAAGTTTTGGGTGTTTTTTTTATAGGTATTGATTGAAAGTTTGGTGTTTTCTTTATGGGTATTGATTGAAAGTTTTGGGTGTTTTATTTGGATCTAGATAATGTTAGTTACATATGTGCTTAATATCTGCTCTTTCCTTCTTCTCTAACTTGGACATGGAATTTGACAATTGGAGCTGAGCCAAGTAGTACACGGCTTCTCTAATTGTTAAGGTTATCAATAGAGTATTATCTTGTGTTACATAAGCCTAATTTCATATGGTGAGAAAAAAAGATCACTAAAACACCATAAGTCATAGACAAGTATATAACGGGATTCATTTTTCTGGATAAAGATTTTAGAACAACTTAGGAAGATTTCCTCTTACCGAAGTTCATATGCCACTGCTTATTTGTGGCCATTGACAAGAATCTCCCCGCAATAAGTACATATAAATTTAAAAGAAGTCTATATTTATAAGGTCTTCTATAAACAAGTCTACATTTAAAAGGTCATTTCTTGAATTTTTACATTATTTTATTCTGCCTTTAAAAAGTATAGTTAAAATATTTTTTTTTTTTACTGCACAAAAGATGAAGTGCTAAAAATACTTCATTCTTTGTTTACCGAGGAAGATAAAAAGAAAAGTACAACTTGGCCAACAAATAGCAGCATATTTCAAATTTTATGAACATAATATTTAGTTATATATAATATATAATCTAAAGAATATATTTTCCATTTTGGACCAAGCAAAATTCAATGACAATGGAGTATGTTTATTTCCACATTTGGATAGGGAGTTCACTTTTTATTAGTATATCAAAATTTACAGAGTTCAAACAATACCCAATATAATCATGTAGGCTAATTTCTTTATTAGAAAAATGCAAATTTGAACTTACATTAATATATGATACATTCTTTGTAAGTCTTCTATGAACACTTCATAGAGTATAAGTATTGAATTTAGAACTGACTATCAGTAGTTACAACATATGTAACTTGTATAATGAGTAACGGTCAACCTAGTGTAAAATATGTAATTTATTTACTTTATGGACGAATATTTTTTTTTTTTAAAGTTATTATGCTCTTGACTTATTGATTGAATATAAGCACTTACTAATTTGTACTCTTGATAATATATTATAAATAAATGGAGTATTTATTTCAATAGAGAAATCTTAAGTTTTTCTTCACTAGAGATGAATGATCACAAAGTGAATTTCACCATGTTTCTAGCCATCAAATCAAACATTTATCATTAATACCTGCCATAATTGAACTATTTAAACCTCATAATCAGTGCCGTTAAATATTTTACTATAGCAACTTAGTTGTTATTCTAATGGGTTAAAATTACATGTAAACTGAATGACCCATTATAGCAAAGAGATGTCCTAGCCTAGCATAACTAGTTAGTCCCTAAAGAATTGATTTACTTTTACTTTTTCCACAAACAGCCACCCACAAGTCCACCCATGTCAATAAGACATGTTCCTCTTCACTCTGAATGTCCTCAATAGCATTTGATTTTATGGTTTTCACCTCTAATGTGGCCTTAGTTTCTAGTATATTTTGTACAATGTTTAAATTATTGCAAACTGCATAGTCACTATCATTAGGTTAGAGGGATGGATTAAGAAAGGAACTCATGCTCAATTTAGTATATATGTATAAAGAAACAAAGAGAGAGTGAAAGAAGAGGTTGCAGCTAAAAGTGCAAAGAAACATAGCTATATTTAAAGACACTATAAAGTTTCATACCATTCTTTAAAGAAATGTTGGCAAGAATGATAAGAACAAAAACATAAGAAATAGATTCATTTTTTAATTCCAATAACACCAATCCTTCTCTTGTATTTTCTTCCTCTCTTGTTTATTTTGAAAGACAAAAAATCTTTCTCTAGGAAACTGACAAGTGACAATTGTAAGAAAATATTTAGAGCACAAGAATGGTTGAAAAATTCCATAGAATTAGTAATAGTTGGTAATGAAAAGTATTTTCACAAAGTCTAAATAACATGATAATCAAATACTTAGTATAAGGCAATAATTGGTCAATAATAGTTAGTACAACGTGATAGCCAATTACCAACCAAAGAAAATATCCATTCAATACTCCTTTATTGTTTTTCTTATCATATCTTGGACAGTGAAAAGCCAGAACAAATAAAATAGTTAGTATAAGAGAATAATTGGTCAAAAATATTTATGAATAGAAAAATAATACTTTTTAATAAATATCAAGACATTGTGCCTTAAAGTAAACAACTGCATAGACACCAAAATTAGCATTATAGTCTCATGTTGTGGCTTGTTACCATGAATAGCTAAGTAACTTCCTTTTCCCAATTATTCATGGTTAACCAAATCATAATACTGAACCAAAGACTCATATGGTATTAAGTAGACAAAGCAACATTAGTCGTAAAAAAACAAGAGAGTATGATTGTTCTAGTATTGGAAAAAAAATGACGTATTTGGATCAAAGTAATAGAAGAAAAAGATTTATATAGTTAATTCTAACTAGTTTACAATTTAAAATTTAATTGTATTGAGTTGTATGTAAAAATCATTTTTGACATTTTATCACACTTATTAAAGGACACCTACTTGTGATTTATAACAAATTTTACTGGCTTTGTATTTCTTGATTGGGATAAGGTAGGACCATCTTATCTAACTAGAACTCATTATAATATTAGAGTTCATTTGAGAAGAAATCTTAACCCTAAGGTGCAGAATATGGATCTTGAATGTAGATGGACAGATCATCCACAAGCTATTTGTGGGTTTTTAACAAATGAATTTATATATGAGATTGAAGATTTTCTCAATTTTGTATATTGTCACCCTTCTTGTGTGTATTCTGGAAAAATAAGATGTTCTTGCCAGCTTTTGCCGGCTTTTCAATAATACAAAATTTTTAGAAATAGATGATGTCAAACTACACCTATATAAAAAGGGTTTTGTCTAGAACTATAGGAAATGGACTTTACATGGTGAGAGTTGGGTTCCTAATCCATCTTTTAATGATGTAATGGAAGATTTGGGAGAATCCAATCAGGTGAAAGACATGGTAATGTATGCTACTAGGCCATTTTTCAATTTTGCGCCAAAAATTCCAAATCCCGATGTTGCTAAGTTCTTAGATATGTTGACCTCTACCGATGAGCCTTTGTAGAATGGATGCAAGATGAACACAGTGCTATCTGCTATTACATAACTTTTAAATTGTAAATGAAAATTCAATGTTTCTAAAAAAAATTTTTGATCGGTTTATATCCGTCATTAAGTCCATGTTGCCAGATGAAGAAAAGTTACAGGCAAACTTTTACAAATTCAAAAAGATAGTGAAAGGGTTAGGGCTTGGCTATGATAAGATAGACGTATGTCCAAATGATTGTATTTTGTACTATGGTGATGACAAATTTAGGACATAATGCAATATTTGTGGTTGTCCCTGATATAAACTAAAACATAATGTTAAACAATCCAATGTATCGGAGAAAGTGTTGTGGTACCTACCAATAATACCAAGGCTCTAAAGACTTTATATGGTTGAGAGCACTACTCAACAAATGAGATAGCATAAGGTCGGCATCCTTGAAAGAGAAAACATGATTGTCCATCTATGAGATACAGAGGCTTGGAACCATTTTGACAATACATGTTTTGGGTTTGCAAAATAAATTAGAAATGTTCATTTGGGTCTGTCGTCTGATGAGTTCACTCCATTCGATCATTCATCATCTCTTTACTCTTATTGGCCAGTTTTTGTTACTCCATACAACTTGCCTCTGGGGTTATGTATGAAGGAGTAATATTTGTTCTTGACATTGATAATTCCTGGCCTACTTCATCCTGGAGAAAATATAGACATCTATTTAAGGCCATTGGTGGATAACTTGAAAATGTTGTGGAGTTATGGTGTTACAACTTATGACTCCTCATTGAAGCAAAATTTTACAATAAAAGCTACTTTGTTATGGGCAATTAGTGACTTTCCCACCTATGCAATGCTTTTGGGTTGAAGTACACATGGTAAGTTGGCATGCCCTTATTACATGGAGCATATGAAATCTTTCTAACATAAAAATGGCCAAAAACCATGTTGGTTTGATTGTCATTGACAATTCTTACCAAATGATCACGTATTCCCCAAAAAAAAAAAAATATTGCAATTCAGAAAGAACAAAGAAGAATGGGATTCACCAGCACCATGGTTAACTAGGAATGAAGTGCTCCAAAGAGTCAATTTTTGCAAACAAGTTCAATTTGGTTATGGGTACAAAAAAATTGATGGATTTAGGATAATGCATAATTGGACAAAGAAGTCTATCTTTTGGGATTTTGATTATTGGTCCACAAATCTTATTTGCATAATATGAATTTAATGGATATTAAAAAAAATGTTTTTTGATAATGTATCTAACACAGTTATGGGCTTTAAGGACAAATTCAAAGATAATCTCAAAAAGCGAGCTGATATGGCAATCTTATGCAAGCATCCAGAATTAGAAATTATTGTTGGGGCTAATGGCAAACAAAAACTTAGTAAACCAGCATATACCATAGATAAGAAACATAAGAAGTTGATATATGGGTGGGCTAAAAATTTAAATTTTCTGAATGGGTATTCTTCAAATTTGTCTTAATGTGTGAAGGTCAATGAATGTAAGTTTTATGGTATGAAAAGTCATGTCATGTCTTTATGTAGAGATTAATACCTGTCGTATTTTGGGACTTTGTAAAAAAGATTGCATACGGATGCTTTGATAGGACTCAGTGCTATTTTCAAAGAAACTAAATTACTAGTTGGCCATATGGAGTTGCTTAGACAAAATATTGTTGTCACCTTGTACAAACTAGAAAATAATTTTGTTCCAGGAGTCTTTGATTCAATGGAACATTTGATCATCCATTTAGCTTATGAAGCTAAGGTTGGTGGTCCAATGCAATATCATTAGATGTATCCCTTTGAGAGGTAATAATACAACTCAATAGCATTAAAGCAAGGGTGGAAGCTTTTATCATTAAGCCTACATTTTGGAGGAAATCTTAAATTTTTATTTACTCTATTTTGTTAGCAATATTTAAACAAAATTAAGACAAGAGAAAGCAACGAAAATGGAGGGGATAAGGAGGAAGAGAACTTTTCTATTTTTTGTTATACAGGTAGGACAATTGATCGTGCTAATTTTAAAGATTTGGATGATGATGAATATAAAGCAGCTAAACTATATGTTCTGATGAATTATGACGAGCTGAGGTTGTAAGTGGAGTAAATGTATTATTATCTAATATGGTTTTACAATATTCTAAAACATACTACACATTAGTAATGATTTCGTCTTCATTGTAGCCAATAAAATGTGATGTTGAAGCAACAAAAACCTGGTATCACGCATCAACAAATTCAGAAGTGTCATGATAAGAACTTGCATATTGGCTATGTGATCTTGTAAGAAATAATTATCATTATCTTGATAAGCAATGCATTTGTATTTATATTTTACATAGCTTACTTTGAATAAACCATTGTTTGGTATCCATAGGTTATGAATGATTCAACCATTGCTCAACATATACGACATATAGGATTTTTTCTGAGTAGATGTGTAAAAACGTTCAAAGGATACCATGTTAATGGATATAAGTTTCACACACAAGAATATGGAGCATATAAGAAAACTATGAGTAGTGGTGTATGTGTGAAAGGTGAATGCTACAACGAAAATGAAGTTGATTGGTATGGTATGTTGACTGAAATAATAGAGCTACAATATTAGCAGAATAATCTAATTGTCTTGTTTATGTGTCATTGCTATGATCCATAGAAAGGTGTTAAAGTTGATTTCATTTATATGGTGTTGTAGAAATTAATCATCAATCACGTTACAAGAAATATGAACTATTGTGTTAGCAAAACAAGCCACACAAATTTATTATATTCTGTATCTTTCTCTAAAGAAAGAAAGGCAAGATTAGAGGGTTGTTTGTAAGACAAAAGCTAGAGGACATGTTAATGCTCAAATGTCGCATGTTGAACATGATATGGTAGTGCCAATAGTTACAGACCTCTTACAAGAGGATTAAACAGGTTTTGTAGCATTGGTTCTTCCTGATAATAAACTAGATTATCTTGGTATTTTTGTTCATAACAATGCATTCGAAGAGGAAGTGGAAGATGTAGACACACGAAGAAAGAAAAAAGAAAGATAAAGAGACATGTGGAAATTGAAGTAGAGGAAAAAGAGTTAGAATATGAGAATGAGAATGAGGATGAGGATGTGGATAAGTTCGAGGAGGATTATGAAGAGGATAAGTATGAGACAAATGATGAAGAGAACGAGTATGAGGATGCTTATGAAGAGGACGAGGACGAGGATGGTAATGAAAAGGACATGTACTAGGATGATGATGAAGAGGACGAGAAAAATGAATGAATTAATCTTTTATTGTGGTTTTTGTTAAAAGTTTATTATTTTTTGAATTTCCTATTGTACTATAACGATTAACACTTTATAAACAATATATCTTTTCAAGTAATATGTTTGAAATTGTATGAGTTAACTTTAAATTTTTTTTGTATTTCCTATTGTATTATGATGATTAATACTTTACGAACAAATATAAATTTTCATATAATATGTTTCAATTTGTATAAGTTAATTTTAAATTTTTTGTATTTCCTATTGTATTATGAGTTATGATGATTAAAATTTTATGAAAAAATAGTGTAATTTATAAGGAGAGGTACTATCGAACTAGATGGTGGTTCATCCTTAACTATAGATGCCTAGAGAGTTCGTGGCATATCAAGTCATGCCTTAAGTAGTCGTGGCAAAGGTGATATAGCAAACTCGAGTGGAGAACATGTGGGAGTGGATGCTCTTAGTTCAAGTCATAATAGAGATAATGCCTCCATATTGCCCAGAGGACATCACATAAATGCTTCTGCCACAGATGTTGACTTAAATCATGGCTCATATCATGTGATCTCGCATGGAAACATGATTGCTACATGAGATCCTCTTGTTGATGATATAATTACTAGTATTATTTAATTTTCTACATAACTTTCATTAATTATATTGTTTATGAATTTGTTTTTTCCCATATATTCACTTGTTTGTAAATTTAGGTGCGAATACTCAAGGCAATAATGTCAGCTCTCGTAAAGGTGGGGGTGCTAATAAGCCTCAACCTTCTACACATATACTAGAAGATCATCCATTGATTCACGTTCATGAAAAGTAAATGCTAATAATAATATTTTATATTAAATGTTTATATGAACTATTTAACATTTATTAATATTAACTATTATTATGCAATGTGTGTAGGGGCTTCCTTAGATATCCTAAGATTACATTGACGATTACATTTTCGGTGAAAAATTACTTCCTTGGTCCAGTTACGAGATTTGATGATTACACACTGGATCAACAATGACTTGTCTGGGATGATTTCTTGGTTTGTTTTTTAGATTTAACTTTATATATTGTTCATATTTGATTAATAGTATAATATTTATTTATTTTTCTTATGTTACAGATACACTATTGATTCTCTTCACATGTGGAGTTGGTGTCAGCAAGGAAAATATTTATGATCATGTGTAAAGAAAGACTTAGAAAATCACTCTATAGGTTGAAGGATGATGCAAAACATGATTTTGGAGATGATCCATAAAAATAGAAATTATTTAGAAAGAATACTTGGGTTCTAGATAATATTTAGAGAGATTTATGCAATATCTTTTCAACTGACAATTGGAGAGCTAAGTCTGAGTTGGGATCGAAGAACAGACTATCAAGTGAAGAGTTTGTTCACCATTTTTATGGGTCTAGACCAACACCTATACATGCTAAACAACTGGTGTGTTCATATTAAATCTTTCTGATCATTTAAGAATTAAACAACAAGCTTATTTATGCTAAAGAATCTTTATTTAATGCATAGGAGGAAGAATATGGAAGGCCCATGAAAGAAATTGAGGTTTTCAACAAAACCCATATGAAAAAGGGTAAATATGTCGAATCTAGGTCTAAGAGAACAATAGTAAGTTATAGTATTATACTAGTTTTTATGAACTTGCATGATTATTGAAATTTTTAATAGATAAATTTATTTGTATTTTAGTAGACCTACCCTCAAGCATTTAAGGAGGTGCATGGCACAGATCCAGCTACCTAAGCAACGGTAGATGATTCTTTGTGGCAAAATGCTGTTACTAAAGATGAGACAAAGAATTATGATTGAGTATACGGTAAGGGAAAATATGCAAAAGTACTCATAAAATGCGAGGAGTCATTATGCACTAGTCAGCGATCCTTACAATCAACTTCAAGTCCAATTGGTCTTGCTACAATAAAACATCCCTTAAAATGGACGAAACACGACCAGGAAGCAATACAGTTATTTGTTGCTTATTTTGCAGAGACACCATTTCCACCATCTCAGTCTCATATAAGTATATAATACCATTTTATGAATATTCCTTCTTGTATTTTTGAGATTTGTGTTTCCTTTTCTCCAAAATCTTCCTAGTCCATTCACTATAAGAAAAGTAGGCATTTCTTATGGACTAGGTGTATGGGAAAAAGGGTCTTGTTGGTGGGAAAAGGGTTACTGACAAACTTTTTGTAAGAAATAGTAAGTGGGTAATACCCACAAACCAAGATAGTTTGTAGGTAATACGGACAAACTATTTGTAGGTAAAGGTATATAGGTAAAAGCTTATTTTGTGCTCTTAAGTTTGTCGATATTACCCATAAACCAGGTTTATAGGTAACACCCATAAGCTACTTTTGCGGAATTACCTACAAACTCTGGTTTGTAAGTAATTTCAAGCAATTTTAAAAATAAATTAAAATAACTTGTAATTAAAAATAAATTAACTAAACAAATCTAAAATTTATTCCATAAAATAAAGATTTTTCAACATTGAGTAATAAAATTAAATGTACAAAATCACACACAATTCACAAACATAAATGGACAATAGTGAAACCAACTAATGATTCTAGTTACATGTCATCATGAAAATCATCATCATCATCACCGGCATCCTCATTAAGATCTTCATCACCATCTCTACCATCATCCATGGCGCTTGAAAAACCACCCTTTAAGTCTTTCTTAACAAAAAGTTATTAACATATAATATGTAAATTCAAATGAATAAAGGAAATGAATTAGAAACAAATATAAAATGTGACTATATGCTTTTACTAGCTTAGCATTTTGCTACCTTTTTGTCAATCCAACCTGTTCAATTTGTCTATATGCTTTTACTATTGTCTTACCTTGTAGTATCGTTGCCAAACATAATAAATAGCATCATCTTATTCTTTAGTCACATTAACTCCATAACTTCCTAGTAAAATGCTCACAATCTCAAAATGTTCACAATTGATAAATTTTGAAATATCAGTCTTTAGCAACTAGCAACTAATTATTGAACATTTCGCAATAAAGCAAACACCCTTAATTGTACACTAGCTTATAGGCTATAGCAGTCAACCTCAAACTACATTATTAATGAATATGGATGACTATTAGCCTTTCATCTCATATATACCTAACTACATTTTTTAATTTTTATAATTATTATAGTAAGTGCTTCTATGAAAGATTAATTAATGTTATTACGAGCTATTTAGCTTTCCTATTTCTATTAATTTAAGGCTGAAGAAATTCCATCTTACTCTAGTGAAGTTAAGGGTCCTCCAAAGAATCAAACCAACTAAAATATCCTTTTCAAGTGTTCTAGCTTTTCTAATGTAAACATAACACATTTCTCTATAATTCACCTAAAATAAGAAGTGTTCAAAGCAACCAATGATGAAACTAGGAGCACATCCTAAAGCTACTTCCAAACCAACAAAAATTTTACTAATTTTACTACGTAATTTTTCGTGAGATATTCTGTCAAGATATGCATGCCAACACTAACATTGAATTACGTGCAGAAATCAACACCCAAACATTTAATAAACTAGAATTGCAGCTAGCAGATTGTTTTTCTCTTCACAACTGCTAAAGCATCCTAAACAAGGCAATGACTTCACATATTATAGCAAACAGTTCCAACAATGCACTCCCAGTCCTATTGAACATAAGCAACCTTCATCCCCATAACTGTTCAAATCATTGAAGTACTAGGTATATAACTTAATACTTAAACAAATTAAAGTCACAAGTAACATTTACCCATGGATTACAATCAAGCATTCAATTACCAAGTGTAGCTTGACAAAATTGGACAAATCAAAGTTAAAAAGAAAATTGATTAGTCTCAAGTGCCACCACTATTAAGTGGCAACTCTGAAGATGCCTACGTAAAGGAACCAACTGGATAATCAGCAAAGAAAATTGACTACACATTGTTTAGGAAAATTCAAAAATGTTTAATGTTATTTTTTGTGGGTTATAGGTAGAAGAATGGGCAAAGGTGTATAATGGACTAACTTTCGCAACAGTGAGAGGAGCAAGGCACAAAGTACCAATATTAAAGCCAAAGCGAGCTTTCATTCTTTTAAGGTCATTCTTGGCAAGGAAAAAGTTATCAAAGTCTTTAGGTACATGATGTTTAAGGCTTTTTTATTTTTTTGGCTAATCAATTTAGTTGTAGCCTCCAAATTCCCATGTAAATGGAGGGTGGAACACGCTTAGGTAGGAAACAAGGAATCATTCATTTGAATTAGGGATTATGATTTGCATGACACTATGTTGCATTGCCTTACAATGAATGGGCAACTTCAATTTTAGAAAGTAAATTAAATTGGCAATTAACAAACAATGTAAAGCCCAAGCACAAATTTTATTAAATAACTCCAAATCTCCAAGCATAATGAAATGAGAGCTTTGTTGATATAAGTATTTCAACAAATCTTTTCATAGAAACTAGGAACTTTTGAGGGAGGGAGATAAGTGTCAAGCCTATGTCTACTTAGTTAACACAAACTACTTATTAAGATAATCAGAATCTACTATTAGGATGCTAAACACAAAAGCTGGAGTTTATTGTAAAAGCTATTGAAATGCAATTAGAAACCAATTCCAAATCTCCATTTATACTGTCAAAGTACCAAAAGATAGATTTTCCATTACTCCATAAACCAGTATTTCTAATCTATATTCATTTGAATGGAAAGGATAAGATGAAATTCTTTGGTGATCAAACTCAATTCCATCCATAAAATCTGGCATACAAATCACCTTTTTTTGACTCATAATCGACCCATGACTTCTTATTCCTTTTACACTTTTGGCTCAAACAAATCACAGAAGCTAGGGTTTTTAATCTTTTGATGGTAAGGTTTTTGGAGTCATAGGAGGTTGTTTTATTATTATTATTTACATGGTTGTACAGATCTATGAATAAATAAGCTTCCAAGAATGGTACTCAAAGAAAATTGTTGTTTTTTAGTCTTACCTTCTCAACGAACTCCTTTATAGCTTCCATCTTTCCTGTCGATTCATGAAACACAGTGGTGTTTGAACCAAAATTTAATTCAGCAATCAATGTTGGAGATTTCATTGCGGCAGATGACAAAACAGAAGCTCCTGAGTAGCTAGCTTTGTTTACTGGAAATCTACCACTGTGACCCAAACTTAGAAACCCACCTCACATAAATAATCCTATGAAAGGTTTCTTATGGGTATTCTTATCAATGATTAGGAAACGTTATGTTAGGAATTATACGAAATTTCTTTTCAATCTTCAGTGAGTTATAGTAAAAATAACAAAGGATAATAACCACAAATATAAGTAGAAGAGAAGAGAAATAAACATCAGCAGCACAAGATATAATGTGGTTTGGCATCTTGCCTATATCTACGGATGAGAAAACAATTCATTAATATTCCAAGAAAGATTATATAGAAAGAGTATACTCTACACACAGTGTTCTCACTCACTCTGGCTACAACTCTACTAATCTTTCTTGCACCCCGGCTCCCACAAATATTAGATCTCTCTCTTTCTCCTACTTACAACTCTCACAAGCTTACATATTTATACTACATAGGACTTGCCCAACAAGTAAACTTTTTTTCCACTTTATGAAAATCATGCAATCATCTAATTAGACCTACTTACCCACAAAGATAACTCTAACTAAAAAATTCCATCAATATCTAATTAGTTATTTCTTGCCCACTAAGAATAAACTAATTAGGAAATCCTCATTAATATCCAATTAGTTATTTTCTACCAATAATAAACTAATTAGGAAACTACTAAATAAGGATTTGGGTCAAAATCCTACACGTAAAGCAAGGGTTTTTGATAGAGGAAAAGAAGGTTGATTAGGGCCTAAAGCCTCGATCAAGATTGAGGTTCGATTTGAAAGTATCCATGGATTTTCCAAGCAATCTTAACAAGAAGAAGAAAGCTAGGCACATGAAAAATTTGGATTCTGGTCATGCTTTGGGTAGCAAGAGAGAGGAAGAAGAGGCTGTAGAGAGAGAGAGCAGCATATCGGGGATTTAGGAAAAATGAAACTGAAAATGAATTTAGGATTGATATTGAGACTAAGTTTAGTATATCAACAAACTCAAGTTTGTTGGTAAATTAAGATAACTTTAGCAACAGACTAAATTTTGCCAATAATTTGACAAAATCTTTTTTTTTTTTTTTTGGTTACTGATGCACTTAAGTTTGTAAGAAAACTATAAAAAGTATGAGGTAAATATTAAAACAAAATTACAGATAAATTCTTGGTTCGTATGTATTTTTTGTGCCAAAAAAAATTTAATTGGTACCAAATTACCTATTAACTTACCTACAAAAGGTTTGTTAGTAAATAAATTTTTTTTGGTTTGTAAGTTGCCGAAAAATGTGTCTTTACTTACAAACTCTAGTTTGTAGGAAAAAAGTTTATGGATAAAGGTCATTTTCTTATAGTGATTGTTTGTAGCCTTAGATTTAGGGTCTGATGTTTGCTTGGGACTTGATTGTGGGTGTGTCTTCTCTTGGTTAATCTTGAGTACTGCCTGGACTTGTGAATAAAAGCAAACTTTTTCCATTCTAGTCACTTGTGCATTCAAAGAAATGCATAAAACAAATGGTTGCTGCTGGTGCTTATGTATATACACAGAAACTTGTTAAGATGGATGTTAAGGGGTCTAAAAAGTTCTTGGAAAGCCTCGATCATGGTAAAATATAGGGAGTTTTGGTAAAACTTTAGTGCTAAAAATTTTTCATGCTGCACATTATGGTACAGGAATACAAGGTTGATTCATTGATCTGTATGTAAATTAGTTTGTTCAGTTCTTCTTATTCTTTTTTTTTTCTTTTCTATTGTTCTTCGTAATGCTTATAATTGTTATTTATTCACCACGGATAGGTAAGTTTTATTAGCTTTGATTTGTATAAGAATTTGTGTGTAGGGGACATAATGTAGGTTTTATGATCTAATTGGATTTGAGTATATCATATATAACCAAAATTCAATTATAAAATGTTATTGTCTATATTCATTCATTTGTATTGTAACTTTTGTTCACTTATATTAATTTCATAAGTTAGAAAGTCAATTTGTGATAACTAATGCTTGGTTAAGTTTCATTAACTTAATTAGGAGGATGATCTGCATAAGAATGTTTATAATTATTATGTGTTTGAAATTGCTTTAAACTAGCTTGCTACCTTATAGAAGATAATCATAATTATATTGCTCAAACAACTTGACTAGTCATACTAGTACCCTGTTTTCCCATTTCTACTTCCATTCCAGCTTCTCTATTGTCTCTACATTTGTTATGTGAATGATGTTAAGGAGTAATTTATTGACTGTCTGATTGTGTGTACTTATGCCTTATGTTTTGCTTCATTTTCTACTTGAAAATTAGCACTGTCTAGTAAACATAAAATCTTTTTTTTTTTCTCTTTGCATGTTGAAAAGCTCACACGTATTGAGCTACATAACAGGTAGCCCTATGCTTTTGCCATTTCTTTTTGGTACACTACCATAACAAAGTTGAAAAAAAAAAAAAAAATCTTATCCTCAGTATAAAAACTACTTTAATGTTTTAAAATTTTCAATTCAAGTATAATACTTTTTACACTTAGACTCTTAGATGTAAGCTTGTCGGCATACAATTCCAATGATTATCTCATCTTATTTAATTTTGGACTCTTGATTTTACAGACTTGCCTACTTTATCTTTTGTGCCTGCATTTCCTCAAGCTAATGCCAATGTCGACGGTCATGCTGAAGCTAATGTTCATGTTGAAAATGATGCAAAACTTGGTGATAGTTAAACTTATGAATAATTTAGTTTGTTGATGAATTTGTATGAACTAATAACTAGCATAGCATGTAACATATTACTCGTAATTCTTACTATGAATGTTTTATTATGTTTTTGAACTTATGAATAACTTAGTTTGTGTTTTCATTTGTGAATGATGTTGTTTAAACCATAGATACATGGAAGTATCCGGGATGGGCAATCCCGTTCCTGTACATATCCTCGATGGGAAAAGCTAAAATTTTAGTGATTATATAGGAAAGGGCAAATTATCCAAGATGGGTAGACCTATCCTAGATAAGTCAATGAAAAATATGTCTTAACTTATCCTCGACGGGTAAGTCCCGTCCCAAATAAGTTTCATGCCAAATAGCACGATCTTATCCTTGACTGTAAGTTTCACACTAAAACTTGCGACATCTTTAAACTTATCTGGGACGGGTAATATCCCATTGAGGATAATATCACCCTTCCCAAATAAGTATTATCCTCGATGGTTTTTTTCCCATTGTAGATAACTATTATTAGTGACGGCTGTATAAACTATGAGATTACCCACGACGGGATACAGTCACAGATACATTAGGGATGGGGTTTTAGACTATCCCTTATGGGATTTGCCTATCCCGTACAAGTGATTTTCTTGTAGTGAAGTTATTAAGAGTATGTATGAGTGAGTAATGACTAGGGTACTACAGACCGTAAGTAGTATGACTGGAGAGTTTCCAATCACAATAGGTGTCTACCAAGGTTCATCCTTAAGCCTCTATCTATTTGCTTTATTCATGGTCAAACTTACTTATGCTATTTAGGATAAGGCTTCATGGTGCATATTGTTTGTCGATGACATCGTGTTGGTAGACAAAACTAGATAATGTTTAAATTCTAAACTAGAATTATGGAAGAATGCGTTACAATATAAAGGTCTTAGGTCAAATTGGACTAAAATAGAGTATACAAAGTGCAATTTTAGTAACAATAGATGAGACTCGACTGAAATAACTTTGAATGGTTAGGAAATCCCTTCGAAGAATTTGTTTAAGCATTTAGGTTCATTTATACAAAAGATGACACAATTGAGCATAATGCGAACCATAGAATTAAGGCATGGTAAATGAAGTGACGAAGTGCTTTGTGAGATTTATGTGATCCTAAAATCAAATAAGTTGAAAGGAAAATTCTATAGAATATCAGTGAGACCGGCTATATTGTATGGTTTTGAATGTTAGGTAGTTGAGAAACAACACTCACAAAGATAGGAGTAGCCGAAATGCGAATGTTGAGATGTATGACTGGACATACAAAAAATGATAGAATACGAAATGACGAGGTTCATAGGAAGGTTAAGGTAGAACTCATCGAAGAGAAAATGAGGGAGAATCGCTTACATGGGTTTAAACATATCCAACGCTGGCCAATGGATGCCATAGTTAGGAAATGTGACTTGATGCAGGTGGTAGGTGTTATATGTGGTAGATGGAAATCAAAACTTACATGTGGGGTAGTCATTGAGAAGGATATGATTGCTCTAGGCATTACTCAAAATAATGACTTGGATTGAAACAAATTGAAGAAAAAGATTCATATAGCCGACCCTAACTAGTTTAAAATTTAAGGCTTAGTTGAATTGAGTTGAGTTTAATTTATATAACTAAAAAATAATTAATATTTAATAACTCTATAAAATAGAATTATTTCCTATTCTTTTACTAGTAAATTTTAGCTATGTTATAGAGTTCTAGTTAGATTTTGTTTAGTTTATAGTTAAATCCCTAATTGAGCTCATATTGTACTAGGATGTTAAATCCTAATTGATTTTGGCTAGAATTTAGGTGTTTTATAAGAGTTCTACTTTATTTTAACTTAGTTTGTGTGTTTTAAATGTCTACTACATGAAGGAGTCCCTTGAAAGTCAAATTTGAGGAAAATTTAAGTAACCAGGCAGTGTAGTAGGCTCCTAGGAGCCCAAAAACTCAGAGGCCATAGTGGCGCGGCACCTATGTGGCTATCCAATCCTAGTTTGACATTAATCATAACGCCTTCAGAGATGCAACGCAAGGAAGTTCAGCACCATACTATTGGCTCGAGTCCTAGTCCTAATCGCAGTAAAATTCATGATTTTAAAAGCCTATTTAAAGGGGATTGACTAGTGACTTAAAACAAACAATTAAACTAAGTCTTTTTGAAGATAAAGGGAACCATCAAGGGTGAAAGAAGGTAAGAGAGCAAACATTCCAAGAATTTATATACACCATTACTTTAAAAAAATTTCAATTTGACTTTATCATTTTGATTTCTTTTTCTTTTTCCTCTCATCTCTTTTTATTTTCTCCTTTTTCCTTGTCCATGCATCCCTTATTTTTTGGATTCTTCTTTTCCTCTTTTGCTGGCCGAGACAACATCTTTCTTAGCCTTGTGCCTTGATTGGTTCAGTCCTTGCTTCCTTTCATTTTCCTTCTTGCTGGTTATGATGGTCTTCCATGGATTGCAGCAAGCAGTCAAAGATGCAGCACCTTCACCTTTTTCATCTAGCAGGGGTGGTTTATAGGCCCTAGGATGGCTAGCAGCGCGGCAGCAAGGTGTAGAAATAACCATCTTGTGCTAGCCGTTATTTATTGGTGGTTAAGGGTTTTGGGTTTTTGGTAACTCCAAGTTATTCTCTTGCTTCCTTGTTAGTTAACTGCTATTCTTAGATGTTGTTTAAGAGTTTAGATATTATTTTGAGTGAGTTGTGAATGATTAGAATTTAAAGCTAGGATTACTTTCTAATTATGTTAATTGAGGGATGAAATTTAGGAAATCAGAGGATGATTAGTTGTGGGTAAAGTGTTGTTGAAAGAGGTGTGATCTTGGAATTAGGTTAGTTATTGTGAATTTTCATAATCCATGCTTTTGTTTGTCCCTAAGTAACTCATTCAATTCCAATTTAATATTTTTGTAGTAATTAGTGAGAGGATTCTTGAGTTATTGTTAAATTTCCCTTGGTACACACAATAAAGCATATATATATGTATACATGAATGGGAATAGAGAGTACCCTTAAGATATTTGACAAAATGCCTAAAAGAAGCTAATTTTTATTCTTTTGGTTGGGTATGAAGATTGGATGAAATTGTTTTTTTTTGGGAGAGGGGGGGGCGGGTGTTTGTGTAAAATAGTAGTGTTAAGAGTGTTCATAAGCTTGGTAATTATGTTAGTAAATAATGTGGAGTTGGCTTTTTGTTAAACTTCCATAATCCAAACTTTTAGTAGCTTTTAAATGAGTAGTTACTTTAACACTAATGTTGGGATTATAGGCAATGTTGAAGTTTAGGGAATTAAGGAGGAAGAGTTAGAACTTAAAAGTGAGGAAATAGGTGATAGTTAAGTGTGTAAGGAAAGGTTGGATTAGGTAGAATGTTGTTTGAAATATGTGTAATTTAAGTTTTGATTACTTTGGTTGCTAAACCAATTTCAAGAATGATGTTTCGAAAATAAATAATAAGAAAATTGATACAATTATGTTGCTTCTTTTGAGTATATATATATATATATATATATATGCACACATGAAATGGAATGAAATAAAAAATACCCTTAAGATGTTTGACAAAATGTCTAAAAGAAATTAGTTGTAAGGTAATGAATAAAGCTTGGTATATTTGATTATTGGTGGTTAGGTATTATTTGAATTTAAACAAAAATCTAAGAATAAGGAGTAAAGAACTGTTGGTTAAATGGTTAAGGAAAGAGGAATCTTGGAACTTGGTTGGATTGATATTGGAATAACATAACTTAAGCTCTTGATTGATTTTAAATGGTTAACTTAACTTGAATTTAAAGCTAGGAATGTGAGTAATATTGAACTAAGCAATTAATGTTGATTTTCTTGGTATGTATATATTATATACATATATACATACATGATACGAAATTAAAGTTGCCTTCAAGGAATTTGTTAAAATGCCTAAAAGAACTTTGTTTTAAAGAAATACATGGAAGTTGATATATAGAAGTTTTAGTAATTAGAGGATTATAACAACGAAATTTATAAACTGAGTAATACTTGGGAATATGCTCTTTTGCTCCCGTATTGTTGATCCAACAACATATGAGGTTCAAGAAGGAGCAACAAGCAAGATCTGTGATTTTGTGAGTGGAATATAATACTCTTTGGGTTGCTAGTATGCTGTGTATATATGTTTGTATGTATCAATTTATATTTTGTTCTTAAAAATGAATATTTAATGCTTTGATTGAAATAAGTTCTAAACGTACCACATTGTAATACTAGTTTTGTTATATTTTGTAATTGTGTGAAATTTTGTTTATGATTGATAAGGGCCATAGACATTGTTTTTTTTTTTTTGTATACGAAATAGAATCCGAGCACACCTAGGATACATTTGCTTTGTTTATTTAAATTTGATTAAAGATATTCGAGTAACTAAGTCCCGGAAAGGATATGTGAGGAGTATATATATTCTTGGTGTGCAGGAGCAAAAAAAATGCCCCAAGAAGGATACATATTTCGTGTGCTGGTGGTAAGTTACTCTAATTGGCCCTTTGGATGCTTTGATAAAGCATTACATGAATTGTAGTTTTTTGATTTTACATTTTCTATATTTACATATATACAAAATTGAATTGTTTTGTAGTTCATGTTAACATGAAATTATTCGATTTATGCATTTTAATTGTGCATTATTTGATACTTGTACCCTTTGGGTACATTTTTCACTCCCTATGTCTTTATGACTCATACTTTGTTGGTTTATGTTTTTTTTTTTTTTAGCATCAGGATCTCATCACACATTATCGGCGAGTACGTGACTTGCCGATATTATTGTGGCAAAGTATTCCTTCAAGATCATTTACTTGAACCCAAGAGATGGAGCTTTGCAATCACATTAGGGCTTAAGTTTTAGATTTTGATTTATGTGATAATTAAGTTTGTAATTGTTTGTTATATAAATGGAGCTGAGCTCCTTGTGTATATTGTTGTTGTATTTGACTGTTGTGTATAAAAATGTTTGTATTATTAGGCATGTTTTCACTTAATGGGGAACATCTGCCAAATTTTTTAATTAAATTACTATGCCTATTAGTACATGAGTTTTATATATGGTTTTGTTTTTATAAAATTTTCATTTTTACTTCCAATTTGGTCACAAGTTATATGCATTTATTGATTTGGAGTTAGGATTACGGAGATTTGGTTATCCATTTCTCCGGTTAGTCATACCTTCATCTAAGGTTTCACAAAAATTGATAACAATATTAAAAACCAAAAAAAATACCAGTGTAATGCACGAGTCTAAAAACTAGTTATATTGATATAACACAAATATATTTTTAAGCTTAATTACACTTATAGTCCCTATACTTTGACGCATAATTCACTTTAATCCATATAATTTAAAAGGTTATCATGTGGTCCTAATAGTTTCAAAAACCTATCTATGTCATCCCTGCCTTCAAATGCCATCTATTTGAAAAAACAAAAGCTGATCTGGACAAACCGAGGGCATGTGGCATCTGACGTGGCAAAACTGTTCAAACAAATTTCAACTGTCAGCCCAATGAGCCACGCACGTGACCATTCCCCCTTTCCCTTTCTCTTTGTCAGTGACTAGTTTCCATCAATGCATCTCCATTATTTGGGATTGAAATCCTTGCTATTAGTCCAAATTGAGGATAATGGTGAAAGTAGATGATGATTCTTCGTCTACATATTCAAATGCTAGCAACACAAAACATATAAAGATGCATCGACTTTTCCATTGTGGAGATCCTGTAATTATGACAACAATATGGGATTATAATGCTAGTAGAGGGTATTAGGCTTGTCTAAATTTGTGGATAAGTTTTAGTATGAAATTTATAGTTTTTGGGTTGATAACTATGTAGCCCTCCTCACAACTATGTATCCTAGATCACAAATTTACTAGTTTTTAGTTTTCTAAAGAAGGGGTTTCCCCTGTAACTACTATGAATGGATTGATGAAGAGCTAACCAAGCGTGGAAAGTTTTTGGTTTTGCATCAAAGGAAAAAGATTTCATAATTGGAAGGAAAGGTGGCTATAATTCAAGCAGAATTAGATTGGTGGAAGAAAGTTATTTTCTTGTCAATTTTCTTTGGTCGTGTTGCTTGGTTTCAAATCCTGTTGCTGAGTTCTTGACAATATGATTATTAGGTTGTGTATTATAGGTTTTAATTGTGAGTTGGTGTTTATATAGTAAGTTATATAATGTATTTATGAATTTGAAGCAATGATATTCTTGGTTGCATCCCTTGCTTTTGCTATTCCACCAGTTTGATTATTATAGTTTTAAAACACATTATAGTATATAATTAGAAAAGACCATAAATATACACATTAGATGATCAACTAAAAAACTTCATTTCTATTAATTGACTGTTAATTTTAAACAGTAGGTAAACATACTGACTAAAGTTAACAAATATCCAAGTACATGACAAAAAATTTATCCACAAATTAACTAAAGTTTCTAACAAAAGGACTAAACTAACTTAGTTCAACCACCTAACTATACCACTGCTACAACTTGAACCTGCTGCAAATGTAAAAGCTTTGGCTGCACCTCTGCCTATAGGTGCACCCTTGCTTGCACCCTTGGCTGCACCTCTAGTTGCACCCCTTCCCTTTGCTCTTCCATCAGTTTGGATTTGTATTTGGGGACCAAATTCTTGGTCCACTGCAGTATTATCCTCAACTCCACTTGCTTGGGTTGATACCCTATGCTGACTCTTAGACAATGTAATAGTAGCCTTGCAAGTCCTTCTGTTATGTCCATATGCATTACACCTTGAACATTTTAGACTTGTATTTGTTCTTTTCCATTTAGTCCTTTATGCCTCTTCCACTCGATGCCTTAGTCCTCTTCTTGTTTGCCCTGCCTGGTGCTTTTAGCTGTTGAGGTGGTCTGATTTGGTCCCCAGTAGCCTTTGGCCTCTTACAATTGATAGGCTTAATAATTGGCTCATAGCACTTTTGATATGCCTCTCTTCTATAGTAGCCACTAACATAGCTAAACTGATTGCGTGTTTACAAGGGAAACCAGTCAATTCCTAAGACTTGTAAGTTATAACCAAACTCAATCACAACCAATTCAAAACACAAGTAAAGACAAGTATAGGCAACTGATAAGTAAGCTTACCTATAGATGAATGATTTGTTGTCTAAATCAACTGAAAACTTTTCAGTCTGGCATGAAGTTTCAAACTTGCCACCACTAGCCCACTTTGGTTCCTTCATTCCACACTTATCAATTTCTTTATCAAGCCTTCGTTACACCTTGGGCATTATATCTCCTTTATACCTCTGTACCTTGTATCTCAAATCACTAGACCTATTCATAAGATAGTGCTTAGTCCACTCAAACATAGAAATTATTAGCATCTCCCTAGCATCTAGAATAGTCCTATTAAATGCCTCAGTGATATTATTCATAAGCATATCACTCTTGTAGAAAAACCTGAATGCATGCCTACACCATAGCTTTCTATCCACTTCAACCAAAGAATCCTATGCATCCTTGTTGAGCTTCTGGTCTGATATAAACACCTATTTGTGGGTTCTAATATCACCAATGTCTTCTAGCAACCTTTCTAGAAACTAGTTCTAGCTATCTATGGTCTCTTGTTCAACCATAGCAAAAGCAATAGGAAAATACTAGTCATTTGGATCCAACTACCAATAGTTAACCACCATATTCCCCTTTCAGATGAGCCATCAAAAGCTATGATAGGCTTGTATGCTATTAAAAAGCCTCTCTTGCATGCCTCAAAACATTTATACAATCTATGAAAAAGAGGTTGCATATCCAACTGAGGTCTGCATAACTTGACTTAATAGGTTCTCCATGGACTTGACTTCTCAGTTTTGCACAGTATGCCACAGTTTGGTATAGTGTTCTCTATGATTTCTTGTATCATACTAATTGCATACAGCCTTGCTTTGTATGCAATAATTCTTGAAATCTCCACTGTGTACTTCTTCCTAAAAGCAAAAATTATATCACTAAGCTTCACTTTGTGATTGACCTTTACCTTACCCAAGACTACCTTAAAAACTTTCTTGGCTCTAGCAAAATGGTTCTCAAAAGACCTATTACATGTATATTGGGGCCCCACTGACTTAATTCTAAAAACACTTTGATCATCTACTTTACTACATACGACCCACCAACCATATCCCAATCTACACTCTGCTCTACATCTAACAGAATCATTTTTCCTAAGCTTATTCCTCCTTCCATTCAAAAGTGACAAATCAGATAAGGTTTCCTTGAATTCAACCAAGTTAGTGAATTCGATATCAAGTTGCCACATAAATTCCTTACACATGTCTTCCTTCCTACATCTTCTGTATTTTACCGTTTCTTCACCATCATCATCCCAATAGACTATGCAAGTCATCACTATAATAATCATAGCCAAAATCATGTTCACCAGTGGATGGTAGAATAAAAGAAGAAGTTGTTGCTTTATCTTTCTTACTCATTGGTTTCTATTTTTCAGTAGTGGTTTCATTTTATGTTTCTTGCCTGCACTTGGTGGTAGGGGACTATCTTAATATGCTTCTCTTTCAAGGACATTAAGGTCCATATAATCCTCAAAATGGTCTTCCTTTATATCCTTATCACTATCATCCATATCATAACCCTTCACAATGCCATTCTCACTCTCTACCTCCACCTCATGCTCTTCACAAGATACTTCCATCCTACGTTCAGTATTATTTGCTCAACACCTTCATCATGTTCTCCATCTTTTTTCAAAACTTGCATTTACTTTAGCTTCTTCAAACCTTCCATCTACTTCAGCTTTTTCAAGCCCTCCATCTACTTTAGCCTTTTCTAATTATTCCTTTAAGCCACTACTTCTCATGTTCTTTGTTTATAATTCATAGTTCAATTTTTCTTAATCCTTCCCCCATAACAACCACCAAAAAAATTCCTTCAATTTAAAGTAATTAAACTAAGCAAACTTCCACATTAAGACTTAACTCACACCTTTTACCAAACACCCAAGTTGCTGCCACCTTCCAAGGCAAGCAACGATGCCTACTTGGAGCTAGAGCTACTGCCTCAACTTAATTACACAGATGAACAGAGATGGCAACAAAACCCATACAATAGCTACCACCAAGCAAGAGGTACACGGCTAAACAAGACCAACTACACGACCAAAATAGGGAGGCTGCAAAGGGTTGCTGCTACCAGTAGTGGCTGAACTTAACAATATCTTGGAATCCCCAATGAAAATCTCCACAACCTAAGGATGAAAACGTGAAGGAGACCTGCTCACAAGTTGTTACAACACCAAAATAAGCAGCCAACTCATGACTATTAACACTATTTGGAGATTCTCAGTTAGTAATCCAGGAATAGCTAACAAGGATTAATGAAAGCAAGGACAAAGAGGAGAAACTTTGCCTACAAAGGAAGACAAAGACATGGTTGCAAAAAGGAAGTCTCACAGCAATAGCAAGGGTGGAGGAGAAAAGTAGAAAAATCGAGAGAAAACAAAAAGGAAACAACAGAGTAAGTCAGCCAAAGTGGGAAAGTGAAAGGAAAATAAAGAAAAATAAAAAGAAAAGGAATTGATAGGGTCAATGGTCAACAAATTTAATCAAAGTTATGGTGCATGTTTAAGCTTAGTTTATATATTCATGTATACATATATGTGTTTATTCAACTTAGTTCTCTTGGTGTATAATTTTGTTTATCCAATTACAACATGCTACATACAAATATTTTAGAATGTAAGTTAAAATATATCAGGTTGTAACAATTGTTTAAAATTTATGGTTTATATTTGTTCTTATTATACATGTGTACCTTTATATATATATATATATATATATTTACACTAATTCATAATATTTATCAATTATTCCTTTTATACTCATGTTATCTACCACCACTTCTCAACGTATACACCGATACTTATTTATCTTTATAACTAAAAATTTTACATTACCTTAAACTTGACGTTATTATATCAAATGTTCCTAACATTGTAATATCAAGTTATGACACTCTCCTCCCCTTAAAAGAAATTTTTCTTGAATTTCAACAAAATAGCTATGAATGTTTCACGTACCTAGATCATTCAAAAATAAATGAATATCGTTGTCTCATAGCATCTTCGTATTCCTAACTGGATACCTAGAAAGAAATCTTATAAAGAATTCAGCTCAGATGTAGAATATCTATCCCAATCCTTAATTGCTTCAACTTTCTTAGGATCCATACAAGTCCTTTCTTTAAAAATCACCTACCCAAGAAATGTAACCTAATTCAACCAAAAATTTACACTTACAGAATTTATCACAAAGCTTGTTTTCCCTCTAAGTGTTTGCAAGACTATATGAAAATACTCTGCATGTTACTTCCTTACTCCTTGCTCTTAAGATCTATGAAAGCTATAGGAACATTAGTGAGTTCAAAAGGTATGACTAAGAACTCATTATATTCCCATCACATACGGAAAACAGTTTTCAGAACGTCATTCTTCTTGATTCGGAATTGATGATATTCTAAACATAGTTCAATCTAAGAAGAGTTCTGAGCCCCCTATACCTGATCAAACAAATTAAGAAACTTAGTCTTCACTATTATCTCATTCAACTATCGGTAATCCATACACAGTTGGAATGAATCATCATTCTCTTTGGCAAAAGAATTAGGATATCCCAAGAAGACATACTAGGATAAATAAACTCCTTATCCAACAAGTTTTACATCTGCACTTTTAATTTTCTAATAGAAAATGTTCAATGAAAGCTTCATTAAACTCAAATCAAACAAGTAGATTTGACTCAATTCGTCGCTGCACCAACACCAGTCATATGCCATGTTATGTAACATGTAGCCAACTATCCCCTCTGCCTAGATAGGATCACATCCCAAAGCCACACATAATTGATTAGACTCATTCAAAAAAGTATACAGATCTTAAATAAAGTCTACACTTGAGAACATAGGCGGCTGCATCTTCCTAAAACCATGCAGTGAGATAAATACCCTTCAATCTTGTTAAACTAAAACTTGAGGTTTTGCCTCTTATTGAGACTGCTATTGACAAACTAAGATTCGAACTAAGTCGTCTACAGTCCTTTGTGGCCTAAATTTCTTGCCATAGGCTCTCAAGGACTAGTAGACTCTTAGTTGAAGCTAATATCATGCTCACACGACTTGCAACACACATAGCCACTACCCCTCATCAAGTATAAAACAAACACAAACGAATTCAATGCACATTTATCGTATAAGGCAAAGGACATCTGATGATTCTTTGGTAAAAAAAAAATGTGTAAGACTACTTTGAAGATAGTTCACTGATAAGAAGGGAAGTGGTTGACTTCATTGGTAATTATTGAACACTGATTAAGATTAAAAGGTTGACCAAAATCTAGTTCGGTGCTACTCTTAGTAAAAACTAAGACTGGAAAGAAGAAAAGTAAGATGGAAAAGGGAGATTCTCTAAGCACACATTCCAAGAAGAAAGAAACTGATATATAAATGCAAACACTTGGAAAATGGGTTGGACAAGGTAATTGCATCTGAATTTAAGTGGTTACATTATATAGCAAAGTGTTTAGGTGATTACAAATGTTTTAGGATAAATATTTATGTGAATATTAACTCCTTGTAATTTGGAACAGTTTTTGTGTTATATAGCTATATAGAATTACAGGGACAATGGCTAAAGGCTAAATTAGCTTTGTCCTTTTTTCTAATAGGACCTGTGAACCATGCTTAAAGAATCATAACTTAAAGTAATAGGATGAATTGGGATGTATCACTAAGTTTACATATGCCCCAGGTAACATATGCAAACAAAACAACCATATCCCACATTTGCAATCATGAACCTCTAAATTCGGGCTCTGATACTAACTTGCCACACCCCTCATAGAAGCATGACTGGTCGGAGGAACAGTTAATCATACCTCTATAACCCTGACTTCAAATCAAAGAAACACATACGACCTTCAACTAAACTGAAGGTTAAAAATAAATTTTAGAAAACACAATTTAAATAAAAATGCTTATTTACGAAAACATATAACAATTTAACTAAAATTTTGGCAGAGGTTCCCTGTAAAGTAGAACATGCCCAAAATACAAACATAGAATACCTAGTACATTCAACCAGTTAATGACAACAACAACAGTATACACAAGGATCTCCGCTCCGTTTTATACTACAACAACCAATAACTGAACTAATACACCATACAAAATCAGACACCCAAAAACAAAGCCCTAGTGTGACTATAAACTTTCATCCTTTGACTTTAAGTATGTGATCTTGAAGAAATATCTTGCTGCACTCTATCAGCAATGTTATAACTCGATATCATAAAGTTAAGTTTTAGACATAATGTGTAAATTTTAATGATAAGTGTAGAAAAAGTATAAATGAAATAAACTAGTAAACACTTATAAAGAGTATAAATAATTAAATGTAAATATATGTGTGTGTGTGTGTGTGTGTGTGTGTGTGTGCAACAAGAATAATGATCCACTAGACATTTAATATGTATATAACAAGAAAAATTATACACCACAAAATTTCACAATCATTAACTTTGACTCTAACTTAGTTTTTTTTTTTTTTTTTTTCTTTTTTCTTTTTCACTTTTTCTTCCATTTTTTTAGTCCACTACCTTCCTTTCCCTTTTCTTTCTTTGTCTTCCTGATCCTTCTAAAGTTGCTATCATGTTTTGTACTCCTTACTTTACTTTGGGTACTCCAGCCTTCTTGATCAAGGTTACAACTATTCCTTTCCTGTTGGTTATGCATGAGTGTTGGCCGTAGTGACCTTTGTAACCTTCCTCCTTCCTTACCGTTGATCTTGCCTGCCTCCTTTAACTCTTGTTTGGCTATGGTAGAAGCACTAGGGAGCGGCAACTTGGCTACCTTGTTTTGGCGTGTAGCAGTTCATGTGGTGTTTGGAAGTGCAGCACCTTCTTGTGTTCCAATTCTATTCCTTACTCTTTTGTTCTTGCTCCATTGTTGAATTGCTTAAAGTAGACAAGAGCAATTATGAGTTAGCTATCCTGTTGGAAGTTGATTGCTATGTTTGTATGAAGGGTAAAAACATTGGTCATGGCAACAGATGCAGGGGATGCGATTAGCTGCTACAAACTGATTGATGGTACTCTATTTGAGCTTAGCAGCAACAGTGTTTTGTTGCATCCTTCTTATAGTTGTATTAGTAAGGTAAATACATGCTTTTGGTGATTGTTTAAGAGGAGATTTGTAGGCTACCACGGTAGACAGCAAAGGGTTTTCGGCAACCATAATTAGAGTGGCAGCAATCTATATTTCTTTATTATATAATTTTAGTTCTTTGATGTTATATTAGTTGATGATGTAGGATTAGGGATGAAGGGAATGGTGGATATCATAGATTAGAATTAATGAGTAGAAGTAGAATTTAAATGATTAATGGAATTGAACTAGATGAATTGATGTTGGAGATACGTATAAATAAAGTTTCTAGGTTAATTTGATTTGTTAAATTAAAGCTTAAGTTAAATGATTGAAATATAAGTTATATGAAATTGTGTTGATTCTTGGGAATATGTAAGTATATACATACACATATATATGAACTAGAGTAAATCATACCCTTAACGTGTTTGATAAAATGCCTAAAATACCTTAATACTTATTTTTTTGTTGTGTATGGGAATTGGATAAAAGATTTTGAAAGGGAGGTTGAATAAAAGAGTAAGGTTAAGGGTGTTCATGAAGTTGGTAAGTAGATTAGTGTAGGAGATAAGGTTGGCTTCTTGTTAAAATTCTATAGTTTAAAGTTATAGTAACTTCTAAATAAGTAATGTGAATTTTAAGAATTTAGGTTAGGTTTATTGATAGGATTAGAGTTGGATGTGGATAAAAGCCTAGGAATGGAAATTTGAAAGTGATGATAAATGGTAGTTAAGTGGAAATGAAAAGGAAATAAGGTCAAATTTTATAAGCTAGAGAAATTAGGTATATCAAGTGTCTTATGGATTGAATTAATTTAAGAGTTCTAAATAGAAAGTGTAGCTTATGGCCTTGAGATGAAATATGAAAAAGTTTAGTAACTTGACTCAAAGTATATTTATTGTTAGAGCTATTAGACTGTAGTTGGGTTTCTGTAAGATTTTAAGTCAGCTTCAGTCAATCTGAAGGAATTTTTCGGGAGTTATGTTTGAATTAGATTAGGACCTTTGACTACAAATTGTTCTTAACATATTAAGAATAATTCTGGAGTTTTGCAGGTTTTAATTTCATGTTATGTGTATTTTGGAGGTGTTGGAAATCATGGTTGTGATTTTTAGGTCCTAATTGAACCTGTTTTGGTGTAACTGGTTTTGGAGGGTCTTCAAGGATGAATTATGAGGGTTTTCATTTTTTCAAATGAACTATTTGAAGACCTATTGATTCTAACAACTGATTATAGAGTTGATCATTTGAACCTTTCAATTCATAAATGTGGATCTCGGACCTGTGAATAGGGATATTCCCGAAACTCACAAGGAAAAAAGGAAGCGAGTTAGACAAAATAAGAAGAAATTTGGACAAAAAAAGAAGTAACTTGGACAAAAGAAACAAAGTAACTTAGACAAATCTTTTTTGTCGATAACCTCAGACCAATCAATTGAATATTGATTAATACGTAATCGATCAAACACTACTTGAAAATGAAAACATCTATTCTGCTCAGAAATGAAATGTTCCAAATGTTCCTGAAAATTCTTACGCCCATTGGACCATTTGTATCTATATGCATTAGGATCCTGATTTCTTCATTACCTAGAATAGAATAACCACTTAGAATAAGGAAACATATTATATTTGTCGAGAAGTACAAAATCGTATGGATACGATCCTCATTGTGCGTCTTGATCAATTGGATCTTTTCTTTGTAGATTCCGATACGAAGTTTTTGTAGACGTGTTTCCGAGGATTCCTTTATCATTTCATCCAAGAGGAAGAGTTCTTCTAATTCTATGAATTTTTTAAAAATACTATTTTCTTGAATCTCATTTAAGAAAATTCGGATTGCCTAGTATTCCACCAATTAGTAACCCAAGATTCCAGGCTTTTATTAAATGCGAAAGAGACACACCAAGACAAAAAGACTATAAATGTAAGATATAGAAGGGAAATGAATGCTTTCTTTTTTGCCATTTTTTGTCTTTAATGAACTCACCTTCACCTCATTCGTCGATTCTATATGATAATAATATTTCTATCAAGCATAAGTTCTATTACAAGTCATAGAGACTATAAATCAAATCTATTCCCTGTTTTATAACTAATTTTGCGGGAATTTGTCAGAAACTCTTTCTTTCTTTCTTTTTATTCAGTTTTTTGAAATTCAAAAATGGAAATTAAATTATAAGACAAGAACAAGATAATAAGATAATAAAAAAAATAATAGTAAGAATCAAAAAAGTGGATTATCATATATATTTCATGTAGAAATAGAAAGATAAATAAATCCATTATTTAATTATGTATTCCTTGTCCTTATTATATTTACACTCTCTTAAATATACTTAGTATAATTATATACGACTTCTACTGATTATAAAATATCCTTATAACAATATAACAATAAAAGGTAAAAATATTACAATAAATAAAAAAAAGGGTATAAATATTAAATCAAGGTACTCATTGTCTGACAACTCTCAGCAACTTACCTTCTATTTTTGTGCCTTTAGTGGGCCTCGTATTGATCCGAATGAATCATCCTCCATAGGACATGCGTTTTTATTACTATAAAATTCATAAATGAAGTAGTTAATGGTTGGGTTACCATTATCTTTTTTGTGGTGACAAATATTGTATGTGTTCCTAAGAAAAGGAATTTGTCCATTTTTCGGGGTCTTGAAGGGGCATGGAAACACATAAGAACTTTTGAATTGAAATGGTAAAATAAATGTAACTCCAGTTACTTCATAAATGGTAAGATCTTTGGCAGAAGAAGAGGGGTTGACATGAGAGTCCAACCACATTGCATTGCCAGAACCCATGTTGTATATTTGAAAGAGGTTGACCTCCTTGCTTTTCTCATGTTACAATCCTCTTCTCGCTGAGCTCCCTTTCTCCTAGGTCCACAAAGACAAAATGTAGGATTGGTGCCAACAGTTCATCATGGAAGAATGGACTCACTGAGCCGAGATCACTAACTAATACTAATCTAATACTAGGGTGTTGAAGATGAATTGTTACTAACATCTTAATAAACTAGACTGTAAAGTTTCATAATTTAATTTCTAAGTATGACAATTTTATAAGCATTAGAATCTGGTTCTGACAACTAAAAATTGTATATGTCCTGTTTGTGTTCATGTGGGGGTTTAGTGTAGGTTCAAGGCTGATTTTAGAAGAAGTTTCTCAATAAGAAAGGTAGTTAATGTCCAAGAAATAATATTTGAAATTTGTTTTATTGAAATTGGTTAAGTTTTAAATTAAAATCAAACATATCTTCAAGGTAGTTATGAAAATGTCTAGAAGGGGATAACTTAAAATAAATGCATGAAACTTAGTATTTATAAATTTTCGTAAGTAAAAGGTTGTAACTTATGAATTGAAAAACTAAGTAATACTTAAAAAACTTAATTGAAGCTCTGGAAAGTATTGTTCAACCAACAACGTGCATGAATGTAAAAGGAAGTGACAAGCAAGATTAGTAAACAGTGAGTGGATAAATGCTACCTTTTTGTTACTAGATTAATATATGTATTTTTTATGTATATTTGAATAGATATGCTTTTATGCAAGCATAAGCATGTATAGTGTTTCATTGAGTTATTTGAATTGTACTTTACTTTTGACTTTGTGTTTGATAAGTGCCAATAAAATTATTTTTCTTTCCAAAATGATTTTTACTTTTGAAATAGAATTCGGGTGCACCTAGAATATTTTGATTTGATTATTTGACACTGATTAAAAGTATTTGAGTAACTCAACCTCGGAGATGGATTTATGAGCAGCTATGAAGATTTTAGTAATTCTATATTTTAGTGATTCCATATTTAAGTAATTTTGTATATATTTATGTTTGGTGTGAAAGTGCAAAACTACCCAGTGGGTAGATTTGGTGTACAGTTACTGAGTTACTTTATTGGCCTTTTGTTTACTTTAAGTGTTTTGATTATTTTGGTTTGATTGTATAGTGTATTACTTGAACTGTGTTTGCTAAGTTTTATGTTTTTCATATTTCCGTACATGTAATCCTTAGTTGTATTAAAATTCATGATATGTTCATATTAATTGACTATGTATTATATACATGTGTAAAGTGATGCTTTAGGTACGTTTTTCCACTCACTGAGTCCGTGAGACTCACCACTCTTCTGTTGATATTTTTTTAGTAACAAGATCTAAAGGGACATCAACCACCAATACTGGACTTGCCAAGTGTTTGGCGGCAAGGTATATTCGAGATCACTTGCTTGAAGTCAAATGATAAAAGTTTGCAATGCAATCGGGTTTTGAGTCTTCTTGTTTTGTCTTGTATGGTAGTCTAATTGTTATTATTTATGATATGGCTGGAGCAAAGCTCTCATGTATATATTACGGTCATTATGTTCTAGTTGTTTGTAATCAGGTGTACTTTATTTGTATTTTTAAGCATGTTCCACATTGCAGGAAACCTCTACTGAAATTTTTAATAAATTGTTATGTATTTCAGTAATTAAACATTTATAGTTAACTTGGAGTTTTTTAAATTTTACTTTTATTCTTTGGTTTAGTCAAGAGTTGTATTTGATTCTTTGTTTGAAAGTCAGGGTTACGGAAGGTTGGTTACCCAATTGTCTAGCCAGTCATGTCTCTTTATGGGGTGTGAGAGGCAAGTCCCATACTCATTAGTGATGTATACTAGGATCTCATTTTAAAAAATACATCAACAAGCGAAAGGTGAGTTATAAAGACTTAGTAAGTGAAAAATATTTCCAAAGGGTACTAGCATAATTCAATATATGAATAAAATACATAGGCAAATAATTTTAACATATCATGAATTTTCAAAACTATTAAATGTCGTACATATGTAACTATGGAAAACATAAAATTAAACAAACACAATTCAAGTAATATACTACATAAACAAATCAATCAAACACTCAGAGTACACAAAGGGCCAATTAGAGTAACTTAGCATCCTACCAAATACATATCCTTCCTGAAGCAATTTTGCTCCCACACACCAAAATATATGTACTCCTCACATATCTATCCTCGAAGCTAAGTTAAGCGAATATTTTTAATCACGTATCAAATAAACAAATAAAATATATCCTAGGTGCACCTAGATTTTATTTCGTATATAAAAATCATTTCGGATAAAAAAAATTAGTTTTATTAGCCCTTTTCAAACACAAACAATATCACTCATCAATCATAATTCAATCAATGTACAAAGATCAATCATATAGCAATTAATTCAATTAACTCAATTATAGCACTACATATTACTATTTACAACTATATAAATATATTCATACAAATATATCGAAAAAATTAAACATATTAATTTAGAAGCCAAAGGGTAACAGTTTCTACTCATAGTGATACGAATCCCACTTATCGCTTTTTCTTGCGTTCACTTACGTCGTTGGCTCAACAATATGTTTCGAGGCTGAAAAATATATTTCAAAGTACTACTTAGTTTATAAGTTTCGTAGTTATAAATCTCTAGTCATTAAGACTCGTATATCTTAGCGTCCATATGTTTCTTTAAAAGTAAATTATTTTAGGTATTTTAACAAATACCTTGTAAGAAACTTACTTCCATATCATGTATGTATATATTATATGTATACATACCAAGAAATCAATTCTAACTCTTACTTTCAACATTCCTCATTTTCTCAACATTAAATCCATGTTAAGTTAGTCTTTTAAAATCACCTAATAGCTTGGATCATGAAATTTTAATATTAATCTAACCATATTCCAAGATTCCTCCTTCCTTACCCACTTAACCAACATTTCTTAATTCCTTGATCTTGAACTTTTTATTCAAATTCAAATAATCTTTAACCACAATGACTTTAAATATACCAAGTTTTATTCATTATATTACAACTAATTTCTCTTAGACATTTTGTCAAACATCTTAATGGCATCTAATTCCATTTCATTCATGTGTATGTTTATATATCAAGAAGCCAATACCATTCCATCAATTTCTATATTACTTTTTCTCCCAACATTAACTTTAAGTTAAATCAATTACTCAAAATTTACCAAAAGCTTGAATTGTATAACTCTAACATCAACATATCTAAATTCAAAGACTTCCTGTTCAACTAATCATATAACCATCCTTTATGTTCTTTATTCCTAAACCTTTATTCACAACGAAATCAAATCTTTCTACTTATTTTTTAATAAAATCAAATAACATTAATTAACTCAAAGTAAGCAAAGACTTTACAAGATAAGGTGTATAAAACTACTAAAACTTATATAGGTCAATTCCTAACTTTTATTAAGAATAAACTTCTCCTAGACATTTCATCGAATATCTTATATGCATGTTTTATCCTAGTTCATGTGTATGTGTGTGTGTGTGTGTGTGTGTGTGTGTGTATACACGCACCTCCCAATAAAATCAACACAATCTCATTAACCCTTATATCACTCATATTCTAATTATTGAATTCAACTTAAACTAATTACCTAAAGCTAATCAAGAACTTGAACTACACATTTCCACCATGAATACAATTAAATTTCAAACTTCCCTCTTCTAATTATTCCTATGACTTTTCTTTTTATTTTTCCTTATTTTCCTTTCACTTTCCCATTTTGGCCGACTTACTCTTTTGTTTCTTTTGTTTTCTCTTGACTTTTATACTCTTCTCCTCCTCACCTTTTGTTGCCATGAGACTTCCCTTTTACAGCCATGCCTTTTTCTTTCTTTGCAGCCAAAGTCTCTTGTTTTTGTCCTTGCATTCACTAAACCCTATTAGCTATTCATGGATTACTAACCGAGAACCGAGAACCGAGAACCGAGAACCGAGAACCGAGAACCGAGAACAAAGGTTAGCAGCCATGAATTTGACTGCTTATTTTGGTGTTGTAGCAACTTGTGAGTGGATCTCCTTCACGTTTCCATCCTTAGGCCATGGAGATTTCGATTAGGGGATTCCAAGCTGCCATTAAGCTCAGCTACTATTGGTAGCATCAACCTCTTTGCTGCCTCCCTGTTTTAGTCATGTAACTAGTCTTGTTTGGCCGTGAACCTCTTGCTTGGAGCTATTGTGTGGGTTTTGTTGCCATCTTTGCTCAGCAGTGCAATTAAGGGAGGTTGTAGATCCAGCACCAAGTAAGCATGGAAGCTTGCCTTGGAGGGTGGCAGCAACTTAGGTGTTTGGTAAAGGGTGTGAATTGAGTCTTGATTTGGATGTTTGCTTAGTTTAATTACTTTAAATTAAAGTAATTTTATTGGTGGTTTTTATGAGGGAAGGATCAAGAAAAATTGAACTATGAATTATAAACAAAGAACATGGATAGGGTTAATGGTCAACAAATTTAATCAAAGTTGTGGTGTATGTTTAAGCTTGGATTATATATTCATATATACATATATGTGTTTATTCAATTTAGTTCTATTTGTGTATAATTTTGTTTACTCAATTACAACGTTCTAAAATATTTGTACCACCACTTCTCAATATACACATCGATACTTATTTATCTAAAAATTTTACATTACCTCAAACTTAACGTTATTAAATTAAATGTTCCTAACGTTGTAATACTTATGACAGGATGAAGCAATGACATTGCTTTCAAAAATGGAAGACAGTGATTACCCCCCAAATGCTATAACTTTTAAGATAAATAGCCGAGCTCTTGTTAGAAAAATGTGAATCTCTAAGCAGAGCAGCTTCTTCTTGAGATGATTGATAGAGGTCTGGAAAATTAGCTAAAACTGGTGGGATCCATCTACATTTTGAAAAAGCGCCTTTCTTTTGTGAATGGAATATAATCAATTGCCTATTGGTCTGTACTTCATGAAGCAATTATCCAAACTGTTTTGAAGAAATAGGAATTATAAGGCAGAGCAGCTCCAACTTGAGAAGAATGATAAAGCGCAGTTTGAATTATACATAAGGTCAATATTACATCATCACTACTTAAACTTACTTTTTATTGCTTTTAAAAATTTTGTAGAATTTCATCATTGCTATTTCATTTACTTTTTCAGTTTGAATTGTTAAACCTTGCAAAACCCTTACCTAATCCTTTTGAAATTTAGACAAGTTACATGCTATTAAACTTTTTTGTTACCTTATGAGTAGCCAATGTCAAGAATTGAATCTTTATGGCTCCTATGTTTTCTTTCTGAGTGTAA
Source organism: Quillaja saponaria (assembly GCA_029379385.1). Lineage (NCBI taxonomy): Eukaryota > Viridiplantae > Streptophyta > Magnoliopsida > Fabales > Quillajaceae > Quillaja > Quillaja saponaria. Next base: position 18,330,764 of record CM055613.1, on the reverse strand, counting down.
TGTTATTGTTACTAGACTGACTTATGCAAAGAAAAAAATGCATTTTTTTTTTAAATGTCTCAAGTCATGTTTGAACCATATTTTCTCCATTTTTTTCTAAAAAAAGAAAAAAACAACTAAGTTTTTCCAACCATATATTTTCTTCAAATGGCATGTCAGTAAGTAATTTGCAGTTGGTCAATTTTCATTCACGCATTTCCCTGGTCTCAAATCTACAATTCATCTTTTTAAAAGTGTTTTCATTCACACACTTCAAATGGCATATAATTTCAGTGTAAATTAACAAAGAATCACTTAAAATACTAAGATGATGGCATTGTGTATCTCAAGCTTTCATGTGCCTTTAATAAGCTGTCACATCCCATACAGAGGCATGACTGGCCGGAGGAATGGGTAATCAAACTTCTGTAACCCTGACTTCAAACCAAAGCAACAAATACGACTCTTGACTAAATTAAAAAATAAAAATAAATTTTAGAAAAGACAAGTTAACTACAATTGTATATTTAATGAAATACATAACAATTTACTAAAAATTTCGGCAGAGGGTCCCTGTAATATGAAACATGCCCAAAAATACAAACATGCAATATTGGTTACATAAAACCATACCACAATGACTACAATATACATAGGGGAGCTCTGCTGCACTTTAAACCACAATAACAAATGAACTAGCAATACCAAATCAGACACACAAGTCTCATCTTTCGGTTTCAAGTATGAGATTATGAAGAATTACCTTGCTGCACACTATTGGTAAGTCTAGAGCTCGACAAAGATGTATATACTGAAATCCTGTTACTAAAAAAAATATAATAATAATAACAACAACAAAAGAGTGGTGAGTCTTATGGACTCAGTGAGTGAAAAAACGTACCCAAAAGGTACTAGCATATAATATATATGTAGATAAAATAATTTCAGAATAACCTAAATCCTACTTTAAATTAATTTCACACGTATGTAATTATGAGAATATAAAATTAATCAAACATCTTTTATGAAGTACATTGCACAACAAAGAAGCCAGACATTCAAATCACTCAAGGCACACAAAAGGCCAATTAGAGTGACTCAGTCTCGAAAACACCAAAAACACAAGATTTCTTTAACCCATAAAGTCTGCCCTTACATCCTCTTCAATTACCACTCAACCTACATTTCCACCCCTCTATCTATACTAATCACCCTTTGTTCATACTCATTACTCACTTTCATTAACTCCTTAACTATAACATTAACCAACTATTCTTTACTCTTGTTCATGAGCTTTTTATTCAAAGTCAAATAACAACTAACCACCAAGAATTAAATCTACCAAGTTTTACTCATAAAGTTATAACTAGTTTTCTTGTAGACATTTTATCAAACTTCTTGAGTGCATAAATTACTTCCATTGATGTGTGTATATATAGTAACTATCCCAATTTAATCAATATACCACATCAATTCAACATTACGAATAATTCTCACTTTAGTTTTAAAGTTAATTTAGTCATTTAGAAGCTACTTCTTAGATCATAAAGGTTTAACCATATCCCTCACCAAAACCTCCATTGTTCAAGCTTAACCCATAACTAATTCATCCCCCTAACTTCCTAAATTCACAATTAACAGCTTTCCTAACTTAACTATATTTAAGTTATACTTTTAATTCCTTATTTCTAATCCATAGTTTTCAAAATTCTCTTACTCCCTAATACTAAATCATCAACTAACAAGGATATAAAAAACTAAAACTATAAATTCAAGAATTATCAACCAAATTGAAAACTCACAGCAAGAGTTGTTGTAGCTATTTGACCCTTACTGCCCTGCCTCCCTAATTCACCAACAACCACCCACCAATTTACCACCAACTGGATAGACAAGAGAAGGAAGGAAGAGTGCAACTCGGTTGCTGCAAAAATAGGGAATAGTGTGGCTCCTTGGTGGCTGCTGGTAGCTGGAACGTGGCTGTTATTTGGCTATGATCTCCACTTCAAATCATCACACACAACTGCTACCCCCCTAAACACCCAACAAGATTACTTAAAACAAGGCATTTCACATAGTCAAGAAAATGTAACTAAGCTTATAGAGGCAAGGCAAATCTGAAGGAGAAGCTCATGGAAACACAAAACACTGCAAGATTCATGAGGACAAGCAAAAAAAAAAAAAAAAAACAAGGGAAGGAAGAAGGATAGGAGCAGATTCAAGAGGATTCGTGGCTACTCTGATTGAAGGTGTAGAAAATGGTATATAGGAAGAGAATAACTCGATTAAATAAAGAACAAAGTAAAAAAAAAAAAAAAATCTAGAATAGGGCATAAGTAGTGGAAAGAAAGAAAAGGAAGGAAAAGGAATAAAAAGGTAACAAAAATGAGGAAATCTGAAAAAGAAAAGAGAAAAGTCAAATAGGAAAGTAAAGTGTATATGTATATACATATACATATACATATACATGTGGTGTCTATTTTTTCCCCACTTATTTAATGTTTATTTATTTGTGGTGTGTATTAATTTCTTGATTGTACATATATATATATATAATCAAATAAGTGATTTGATATGATTGAAATGTAACTATTGCGCATGAATTTGTAAAGGGAAGCAATAAATAGGTGTGGTAAAGCATGCAAAGAAATACTGTAAATAAAGTAATAAAGGTTGAACGTAAAATAGGAATTGAATTGAAGTTGGATTGTTGTTGTTTGACGTTAGAGTGTTTTACAATTGATAACTCTAGTCCTATTTATACAAGAAAAACTAGCCATTAACCCACTAAGCCTATTTGCCTAACCAAGTATCCACCAATGTAGGAGCATAGCTACCAACTAGAGTGAGTTACAGCCCTGTCAGTTGACTTGCTAGGATTTTTAGCAACTGATTTCTGTCTCAGCTGGTCCAAAAAAGATTTTCTTATTCTCCATATCTCCATTATTCCTTAGAAATAGGGTTTGACATTGAATGCGATCTAGATGAACCAAACTATTCTTGACCTGGTCCAACTTAGCGAACCCAATAACTTTACTCAGCTGACTGACCCAATTTTGCTTCAACGAGTCCATAAGCCCAATAAGTGTCCAAGCTTGTTGAAAGACCAAATTTTAACCAGTTTGAATAAGTCTTATCATTATCTCCACCTCTGAACCGTTCCCAATAGATTTATCCTTTCAACTGAGATCCTAACCGAAAATCCCTATTTCAAAAGGATTTGAAACCATGCCATTATCCTTCATTATTTTTGAATAAAAACACTGGATATGGCTTGATTCTAGTAACTAAGTGGCCTACTAAATTGTTCTTAACCCAATTGACATAATTTGAATTAAGCCCAACTTCAGTTACCCGACCCACTAGCTGAGTTAGCGCTCAGTTAATAAAAAATAATCAAATAAACCCAAATGAATTCGGCTCACACCTTGCATATTTTTTGTTGTTAATAGTGGCAATCAAATAATATTGCAAATAGAAATTATTTTAATACCAACATAAAAGAACTAGTGTATCAAATTTTACCATTTATAAAATAAGATTTTCATAATTATAACTGAGTATTTAAAATTATTTCAAAAATTTGTTTGTCAATTATTTCAAATTTAATTTTTTTTTAAAATTATTTTATTATTAGATTTTAAAAGATATTATAATAAAGTACATTAAAATTTTGAAACAAAGTAACAATCGGTGCATTTCCATGGGCTTCATGCTAGTTTAAATATTACAAGAGAAGCTAGTGAATTTAATTATTTTTTATTACGGTTAAATGCTTCAATCGACCAAAATATTAATCCTACATTAGCAAGCAGCATTACTTGTACCCATTTTTTGCCTCGAGGGATGTGTAATGTACCGCTTATGCTAGATTGCAACAATCTAACAAATTACAACTCTTGGTATGTCCACCATTTGGATATCCATTAACAATTTGAATGCGGCCTTAACCCGATTGAATTTAGTTAATGGCTTTCAGCCAAATAACGATGTTGTTAACAACACAACTTAACAAAATCCTAATCAGTCAAGTCCCTCTAATTAGACATCTTTAGGAACTCTGGCACCTAAAAATCAACTCCCATATAATCATTATAGTATTCAGAACCAAAATTATCAAAATGTGTCGATTATTGGAAAAAGTTTGGTAACCAAAATCAGAATGGGTAGAATGTGTACTACTTGGTGGTAACCAGAACCAAAATGGTCTGTATGCACCTTTTGTTAAGAACTAAGGAGGAAACCAATATGATTTTAACACACCGATACTTGGTAATCGATCTGGAATTAATGGAAGATTATGGCACATACGACATTGACCCATACTGTCAATTATTATGAGGGGATATAGTTAGAATCAAAATAGGGGCAAGAACCCTATATGTTACAAAACTAGCTAACGACTGTCATCTAGGAACAAGTAGGAGCCGTAGTACGATTAATGGCTAGACCCACTGAGTGGATTGATCGTCTCGTCTCTTTTCATTCCCTAGAGAACAAGAATTCAAAATTGCGTACATTCTAGGGGTGGATAGCTAGTCAGCTGTAGAACACATAGGGAGATTTAGGAAAACTACATGTGCAAAATTATTCACTAAAGGTGATAAGGGACTAGCTAGGTCGAATGTAAATAAGATTGAAATACAATTTGAGAGTAGCAAATACTTATTTGATATTTTTAAAACCGATTATATTTTTACTCTATCATTACAGGGTAAATAAATTAAATTAGTCAAAAGGGATAAGCTACCAAAATATAACGAATAAGCAATAAAAAAGTATTGAAAGTGGCATGATTCTTGATCTCATAACACTAATAATTGTGAGGATATCAATAAAAGGATGTTAAGTCTCCATAATAGTCCACTTTGTGGGTCAACAAGGATCCTTTCCCTAAGACCACAAGTGTAAACACTAGGAGATGTCCTATCAAAGTTCCAGGGACAAACTTTCAAGCTCATTACCAATGGCAATGAATTTGAATTTGAGTTAGGGACCATCACGAGCACAACGGGGAAAGACATTCCAAGACCTTCCAAATGGCAATTGTAATTAACAGCTTAGAAGATGGTTGCATGGCGACTAGGGCAATATTAGAAGAATGGCTTGAAAGGTTCTATTATGCCATGCTTCGAGTTCACAAATAGTTGGCTAGTCATATGAGACACCAGAAGATGGATGTCTTGCAACCAGGCCGACATCATAAGAGATAGAAAGACTAAGGACTTAATATTTCCTTGCTCTTCTATAGAATCACTAATTTTTTCTTGATCCATCTATGAACGAAGAACTGAGTCTGGACTATACCAAATCTTTTAGAACCTAATGTCATGTAAAATTGAGCGAGGAATTTGAGAGACTGGAGAAGTTCTTCATACTAAACAACTATAGAGAAAATAAGCTTCTGGTCTGAATCATCTGGAAGAGATTTTGTTGGTTATTTAGAGAGTCATTCCTTTCCTCTTGTATTGTGATCTTTGAAATAAAAGCAAGATGTTCCTGATAAATATAAAATATATAGTTTATCCTTCTCTTGTCTTCATTATGATTACATGCTTTGATTCATTTTAGTGGTATCACATCTCTTTTGTTTTCGTATGCTTTTTGATTAAATGAACATGTAATTTTAAGGAAATTTAAATGAAATAAACCAACGAATATGACTTAATCGAAATTTAACCAAGACATACAATAATATTTAGAAATTCTGGTTGATCTGTTGATTCAGCCTTCTACTAACAATCCTTATAATGAGTTCAAGATATAACAGTTGATGACCTTTAGAGTTGAAAGAATAAATTTGAACACCTAATCTCTAATCTCCTAATTGTCACCTATAGACTATGAGCAACACAATGAACAGCTGAAATCAAAATCTTTAGCTAAACTGTAAGTGTGTTCTAAACTGTTAAAAGCTTCTTACAGCACTAAATTCATTTTTACTATAGATAAATTTTCTGTCTGCACTAGTAAAAATAATTAGTTCTTCATAAATGCATATCATTCCCTAAAGTCTCGTCAATTCAGAGGATATTTGATACTTTTGGACTTTCTGCATTCCTACTTGAATCAGAATTCTCTTAGTATTCAAATCGGCCATTGCACCAAAGTGACATGTAATTACTGAATCTCCATCTCCAAAGAGGGTTAAACCATCTTGGTCTAGTTTGAAAAAGTTCAGGATTATGATCCTATACTTCATTAGACTGTTGTTCAATTCAAAGAGTATTTGAAGCTTTCCAAAACAACAGAGTTATTACAAGTACAGTCATTGATATTGACTCATATGACAACTTCAAGGACAAACCATCTAATGCTTTTAGATTTCAATCTCTTTACAAGCTTGTCCAACATACTGTGTATGTCTACCCTGATCTAGTACACCTCTTTTATGCCAATTTGAATCCAACTAAAAATGAACTTAAAAGCTAGGTACTAGGGCATGAAATTGTCATTACAGAATATCTACTATACAGTTTGTTTGAATTTTCTAAAGGTGGACTTGATTCCATCTTTCCTTCTGGTAACCAATCTACTAAAATGTACGAAAAATTGGGGTATGCTGAATCTATTACAAGTTCTTCCCAATTCACTGAACACAAAGTTTACCACCTATTTTTGGTAATGACTCTCTTCTTAAGATCAGGAAGCCCCACTGCTATTTTACAATTCGAGATCTTTCTCATTTGGGCTCTAATAACAAAGAGAAAGCTTGACTTGCCCAGACTTATTCTTGAAAAGAATGATGAATTGCCAGTATTTGGCTAGAAGCAAGAAGAAATGGTTGAGCTATGCCATGACCTCACCACCATATTCAAGCATTTTGATATTCTCCTAAGCAATCCTGATGCTTCATCACCTTCTGTCTCTAGTATGACAAACAACCATGTTTTAAAGAACATGATGCAACTGCAAGACAAAAGTTGGATCCATAAAGATCAGTATCCTGAATATTCTTTCCTTGAACCTCAAGGTGAACAACAAATAGCTGAACCTTCTCCCTCAAGTCTTGTTCACCCTAATCAAATTGAGAGAAGGAATATTGCTCCAACTACTGCTAAAACTAAAGAAGAACTTCACATTGATCATTTCCAGGAAACTCCTCCTTTAGCTAAGTATCAAATTATTCCTGCCATTTAGTCTATAAAATCACCTCAACCAGTAGTAACTCCTAGGGCTATACAAACAGATTATGTTTTTAAAAACATAACTGAGACTACAAATAAGAATGTGACATAACCTCCATTAGAGAATATTCATGCTGAATAGATGGAGATTGACAACTGCTACATATGTTATAGTTGAAAGGCCAAATCAACCTTTTGAGCTTTTTCTTATGGAACTCACTCTGGAAAGTTTATCAAGTCTTGATCTTGCCTGCGTAAGTAGAATTAATAACAATATTCAAACCTAGGCATTTCGCATTGATAAAACAACTAAGGGATCTGCAGGTGACATTACAGAAATTCTGGACTTAGTCACAGAAGTTGAGCTAAAATTTAACGATCTATCAGAATTGCTCAAAAGTCTTGCCTCCTCTACTATCCTATCTACTTCTTCTCCTGCTCTTGCTCCATCTCCTGTTCCTTTTCCTGCTCTTGCTCCTACTATAATCACTAGAGAAATGTTAGCATATGCTTGCTTAATCCTAAACACTCACACTGGTGGAGCTAAACATAAGAAAATCATGGATCAGCTAAAAGATGTTAAAACATAAGCTGATATTATCACCTCTAAGCAGCAACATTTTATAAGAGGAGAACTGATGTCTTTCGGGAAAGCATTAGCTGAATTCTTTAAAGAAATGAATAAAAAGCAAGCTCTTATGACCACTACTATTTAGAAGGATATCAAAAATGCTAAATGATAAGATAATCCTTCAAAATCAACAAATTGAGTTACTTAACAAGAAGACAGATGAATTTAATGATAAAGCTCTTGTAAAAGCCATTTCCTTTCTCTAAAAAATTAATATTCAGGGAAAATTGGAAAAGAAAAGGAAAAATGAAAGCTACAAGATCTCAAATTTTTCTGCCCAACCTGATGTTAACCAGCTGATTGATCAATTTGAAAAGTTAACCAACGTTGTAGGCAGTTTCCAATCTCAAGTTGAGAGTATCAATACTATGCTAAATGTCTATCTTGTGGAATAATCTCAAAAGTGGCATAACTGGGGAGACACTCTCCTATCACACATGCCAGAATGATTAATAATCTCCTGCACACCATTACAACTCTATCAGATCATCTGTTGATGATCTCAGAACCTTGCAAAGGAAAATTTGGTTAGTCAGCACTCTAATGAAGTCCTTAAGTGCTGTCATCATTACAACTGTTATATAGAAGCTAGACTTCATTCTAGCCAAGTGCACCATTACTAGATTAGAGAGTATAGCAATCTATGAGAATGTTGTCAAAATTATAGGCTTGTGTAATAGGCACATTGAGTTTGTGAAAAAAAAATTTGTGCATATCAACAATCATTTCGAGGAAAGTTTAGAGCAAGTCACAAGGTTTGGGATGATTAGTAGAAAAAGTGAATAGAGGAGCAGAACATCAAGAAGTCAACAGAGAAATGTCAAGAGCATGGGTTGCATGAAAATTCTCTAATTCTTTAGACTTTCCCAATTCTCTCATGTCATTTCCTTCATTTTACTCTTGATGATAATTTCTTTATATATATATATATATATATATATATATATATATATATATAATCACTTTATATGCTCTTAATGTTATTTTGCGTCGGATTAGTTCATACTTTTGAGATAACAAAAATGGAGAGCAACAAAAATAAATATTGAACCTATTAAGATAATAAATTGAAGGGGAGCAAATCTATCTATGAATTTCCAAGTTATTTTTCCTAATTCTCAATATTTCTAAATATTTTGTAATCATCAAAAAGTGAGAGATTATTGAGTAAATTATCATATCTAATTTTTCTCTAAATCTTTAATTCGACGGTCACAAAATAACTATTGAATCCCAATTCCATCCACTTTTCTATTTTACATGTGCTGAGCTAAATTGGATAAGAACGATGAATCTATTTCATTAGACTTTCAGTGGAATCAATTAGAACTTATCAAAAAATAATAATAATAAAAAATTGAAAGAGGAATCTCAACTAAACAATAGTAAAGGATGTCAAGCACTGAAGATAAGCTAAAGTCATTTAACTGAACCTCAAGTACTAAAGTACAGGTAAAATTCAAAGATTGAAATGACTATCTCTAAATTCCCAGTCATATTGGTGAACACAAGTCAATTCGTTATCTATGGAGCTATCTAATGCTTATGCTTACCATTTAATTAAAAGAAACAACTGCTAAAGACAAAGAGTTTGCAGTTGAAACTTCTTATATCAAAACTTTCTACTTCACTTAAACAAAATGGATGATCATCTCTTTCAAGACCAGTGCATTATTACTTAAAATATATATTATAGACTAGCGTAAATGTATAATCTAACATTTGTGCCTGCACATAACTTCATCTCTATGTCAACTCTACTAGTTGAAAAAAGTACATCTAACACAGATGTTTGGACCTCAAAATTCATCTTTTACAAACCTTCGTAACATTGGAAAGCACTCTCACAGTAAATTAAGGATTTATATCAGAAAGTAGTGTTTTATCTTTGTTGGATGTAAATACTTAGTTAAATTGAGGTATTTCAATATTTATCCTTTAGGAGTGTATATATATCATAGGTTGTAATTGTTTGAAATACAACAAGATATTTTCTCCAAAACTCAACTTGGTATTAGAGCAAAACCCTAACCTCCACTTCTGTATTTATCCTTTAGGAGTGTATATATATATATATATATATATATCATAGGTTGACCATCTTTGATCGTCATTGACAGAAGTTGACAGCTATTGACTAGAAACTTTGACGGTAACGAAGCTCAAATTCCAATTTGCCTCAACTTCCAAGCAAAACCCTTAAGGTTTCATCAGAGTTTGACTTTTATAGGGGGTAATTTCATTTTTTCAGTTCATGACCTAAACTTTCAAATTTTTGAAATTCTCAAATTCCTTAGATCTTAGTTGGTTTTTTTCACACCCAGGGCCTTTTATAACTTCGATTCAAGTGTTATAGTTGCCTTTAAGGTTGATTTGGAAGGATAAAGCTTTTTTGGAAGGTTTCCTTTACGATTTATGGATTCTTCCCTTTTTGTTTGTCGTGAACTTGTGCTATTTGGGCTGGTTGGTTGTGTTAGGTTGCTATATATAGGTTATTTAGCATTTGGTTGATGATTTGAAGCATTTCTTGGGTTATTTCTTTCTTGTTTAGATGATGCTCAATGTAGATAACTTTTAGGCTATAATTTGCCGAGTTACTCTTTGATGTTCTTGTTAGAAGCTGTTTAATTACAGGTTGAATATCAGGAATTATTTTTTTGGGGCTTTTTGCTCTGCTTTCTCAGTTAGCACTCATTGGGTATGTCGGAGGTTAATAGTGTTCCTCGAATTACAGCCAATATATGTAAGAGTATTAGGAGTAGAATTGAGGCCTTGAATGATAATCCCTCACTTCATGAGTTAAACTTGGGAATTAATTTTTATCATAGTGAGTTTAAAGGGGGTCTAGCCCAAGATAGTGATTTAGAAGGTAGCAGTTATAAGAGTTATACTCCTCTTAGTAATGAAGAATTATATCATCTCAAGTACTTGTTGGCTAGACTAGATTGTAATTCTCATATAAGATATTCTTCTGGTTTTGCTACTACTCTCAATGCACATCCATTTTTTAATTCAAATTCATGGATTATAGACCCCGGTGCTACATACCATATGGCCAATACCTCTAGTAATTTTTCTTTATACTTTCCTTGCTCAGGTAAAGAAAAGTTTCTAGTAACCAATGGTTCCCTATCATCCATTTCAAGAAAAGGTTCTAGTAACTGATAGTTCTCTATCATCCATTTCAGGAAAAAGTTCCATTCATTGTACTCCTTCCTTGACCTTGTCATGTGTTCTTCATATCCCAAAATTTTTCATGATTTTTTTATCTATTAGTATTATTACTAAAGACTTAAATTGTATAGTGTTTTTTTATTCTTCCAGTTGTGTCTTTCAGGTACTGGTAATAGGGAAGATAATTGGTTATGGTAAAGAGCACGATAGGTTGTATTTATTGGAATATGGTCTAGGATATTGTCTAAAGTTGATACTTATGGTTAGGCTCTTTAAAATAGTTCTACCGCATCTTCTCAACAAGAGTTAGTTTAATGGCATCGTCACTTAGGACACCTATCTTTTTTGGTTTGGGGAATTATGTTTCCTAATTTACTCAAGCAGTGTACTCTAAGCAATTTGGCTTGTGATGCTTGTGATTTTGCGAAACATACATGCTCCTCTTATCCTTTAATGAACATTAAGAGTACTTCTCCATTTATGCTTATACACTCTAATGTCTAAGGCCCTAGTCGGGTTGCCTCATAATCTAGTTATAGGTTGTTACATTCATTGATTGTTTTAGTCAAACTACCTGGGTGTATCTGATGCATGCAAAGAATAAAGTATTTCAGTGCTTTCAGATGTTTCACAATTATTTGCACTCAATATGATGCTAAAGTTAAAGTTTTGAAAGTGATAATGGTACTGAGTATACTGAGAGATCCTTCCAAAATTATCTTTGTAATCGTGGAATAATTCATCAAGCGAGTTTTGTTAATACCCCTGCTCAGAATGGTGTTGTAAAATGAAAAAATCAACATCTGTTAGAGGTAGTAAGGTCATTGACGTTCACTATGAATGTTCCAAAAACTTATTAAGGGGATGCAGTTATCTCAGTTGTTGATCTTATAAATCGGATGCCATTACAAGCTATCGATTTTAAGATTCGTTTGGATCTTCTTCTAGGAAATTGCTCATTCATTGTTCCTCCAAAGGTTTTTAGTTGTGTCTGTTTTGTGCATAAGCATAGAAAGGATATAAGGAAGCTTGACCCTAGAGATCTTAAATGCATCTTTATTAGGTGCTCTACAACTCAACAAAGATACAAGTGTTATTAGCCTACTACCTGAAAAACTTATATTAGCATGGATGTCACCTTTCCGGAATCGGATGCTTATTTCTCTCCATCATCTCTTCAGGGAAAGAACTATCATAAGGAAAAGTTGACTTATGGAAGTCAGGGGGAGTGTATACCATATTTTCAAGAGAGTAATAGGGAAAAAACGATGAAGAGACTATAAATAAAGAAAGGTCACCTAATGTTGGAAAAAGGGAATGATGGTAAAACTTATATTTGCAGTGAAACTCCTATGATATTGGCAAATGATGGTTTGCTTACATACAGTCACAGGAAACATAAAGTTCCAACCATTAAAAGCGCTTTACCTAGCCAAGAGACAATCCTAGTCCCAATTCCACAACTAGAACAAATTCCTTTGAATTATAAGTCTTTAGATCCTACTTCTCTTCCTTTTTCTGCATATTTACCTTGTGGTATTCTTGTTATTGATAACATTAATCTTTATGTTGTAATTAGGAAAAGAGTTAGAATATGTACTCAACATCCGATTTCCAATAATGTCTCATATAACAAATTGTCTCCATCCTATAGAGTTTTCTTATCTTCTTTGTCCTCTGTATTTATTCCACAGGATTGGAAAGAAACAATTGTTGAACTTAAATAGAAGGATGCCATTATTGAGGAAATGAAAGCCTTGTCTAAAAATGATACTTGAAAGCTTACTAATCTTCTTCAAGAAAAAGAGGTAGTTGGCTATAAATGGGTCTTTACAATAAGAGGAAAGCTGATTGGAAAATTGACAAATATAAAGCGAGACTTGTTATGAAGGGATTCACTTAAACTTATAGGATGGATTATCAAACAATATTTACTTCAGTTGCCAAATTAAATTCTATCAGAGTTCTTATCTCTTGTGCAGTGAATCTTGGTTGGGATTTGCAGCAACTAGATGCGAAGAATGCCTTCTTGCATGGAGATCTCGTAGAAGAAGTTTATATGGAGATACCTTTAGGTTTCTCTTGTCAAAGGACTGAAGGGAAGCTATGCAGGAAGAGGACGTCCATGTATGGCCTCAAACAGTCACCTCAAGCCTGTTTGATAGATTTCTAAAATCAATGCTTTCCTTCGGGTACCAACAAAGCAATGTTGTTCACACCACTTTTATTAAACATTGCAATAGAAGGATTATTGTTCTTATTGTCTATGTTGATGATATAGTCATGATAGTAGATAATCCTGCAGAGGTATCTAAGCTGAAAATTATCTTTCCAGGGAATTTGAGATCAAGGATTTGGGGAGGCTTCTTATTTCCTTGGGATCGAAGTTGCTCATTCAAAGAATGATATCTTCCTATCTCAAAGGAAGTATATTCTTGATCTGCTCAAGGAGTTAGATATACTTGGATGCAAACCTACAAACACACCTATTGAAGCAAATCACAAGTTACAAAGTGGTGATGGATAATATATTGATAGAGAGAGATACCAACAATTGGTTGGAAAGCTACTTTATCTATCCCACAGTCATCTAGACTTAACCTATGCTATTAGTGTGGTTAGCCAATTTATGAATGATCCTTATTCTACTTACTTGGATGCAGTTCATCATATACTACAATACTTGAAATTTGCACCTGGAAAAGGTCTCCTCTTCGAAAACCATAGTAGCTTAAAGTTAAAAGCCAATATAAATATAGATTGGGCTGGATCACTTGATAATAGGAGATCTACTTTAGGATACTGTACCTTTATTGGTGGAAATCTAGTGTCATAGAGAAGCAAGAAGCAGATTGTGGTTGCTATATCTAGTGCTGAAACTCAACATAGTGTGATGTCTCACAGGACTTGTGAGTTGTTATGCCTTAAGAAGTTAATGGAAGATCTTAGATTAACTAGGAAAAACCCTCTTCTGTTGTATTGTGATAACATCTGTCACACCCCACACGAAGGAATGACTAATAAGAGGATTGGGTAACCAACCTTCCGTAACTCTAACTCTAACACAAAGAGACAAATAAAACTCTTGACTAACCCAATGCATAAAAGTAAAATTTTATAAAACATAAGTTAACTATAAAAGTTTGTTTATTGAAACATATTATAGTTTACTAAAAATTTTGGCTGAGCTTCCCTGCAATATAGAACATGCCCAAAATACAAGCAAATAATTTCTGGTTACATTTAATCAGGTAACAACAAAGATAATATAAATAAGGAGCTTCGCTCCAATAAAATCATAAGTAACAAATTGACTTTTATACAAACAACTCATAATAATCTAACACCCTAATTGTGACTGGAAATTTTTATCCCTTGGCTCAAGTATGAGATCCTGGAAAATACCTTGCCCATCTAGTGATTAATTAAATGTTTAATTCAAATTTATTTTGTAAATTAAAACTATTAATCTTGAGCATAGTGATGGTTCACATATCATTAATGATCTTGTGATTAGTTAATTATATAATTAAAAAAATATACATAAATAACTTCAAATAAATTAGTAGTCTCATGCAAAATGCAACCATTGCATTTAAAAAAAATAAAAAATCCTTGATATATTAGACACATGATGTGTAAGAGTGGATTTATCATCTAACTACATGATCACACTGATCAATGAGAATAAAAAAATAAAATAAAAATTTGGGATGAGCAAATTGTATTCTTCTAAATTTTTTTTTCCGTTGATTTGGATGTGATGGAAAAGAGAAGAATTATAGCATGAAGAGGAGGAAATTTAATGTGAAAAGAAAGATCAAAAGTGACCAGTTCTGAAACCAGAAAAATAAAAATAAAAAACAAATGAGAGAGGATTGTTTTATTTTAGGTGGAAGGTTTACCAATAATTATCCAAAAGAAAAAGTTAAACCGGATGCTAAGATACTTAGGAGGTTTTTAAAAAAATTCTATTACTTTTATTTTACACATTGTTTATGAAGGTGTCCATACGCATGCCCCAAACTTGATGGTCCATTGCTTTAAATACTTAATAACTGTTCTAGAAAATAATTTAGAATATAATAGTTTTATCTTTTAAATCCTCATGTTACTCCCAAACCAATAATTGACTAAATTATTGTTGGTCTAGAGAGAATGGAATATTGAAATCTTACAACTCGTTTTCCTCGAGCAAGATAAATTCGAAGTTTAAGAAATAAATTAAAAAAATTAATTCAAAAAGATTATATACTTCTCAATTATTAGATTTGAAAAAAAAAAAAAAACAATTAATAATTGAAATTGTAATTCTACATATTTAAATCCACATTATTTGATTTACCATGTCCCAAACTTGGCTATACATTACTTTAAAAAAATTAATGACTATTCTAGAAAATAATTTAGAATATAAAAGGTTTATTTTTTAAGGATTTTTTAAATAAGTGTTCATAGGATACTAATATAATAAATATAAAAATTTTGTATTACTAATTGTAGTAATTGACCATGATTTCAGTGCTGTACATTAAATAATTTTTAATTTTAAAATTGTAAAATTATAAAATTCAAATTTATTATATATTATCAAGTATTCATTAGATATAATACTAATTGATTGATGTGATATACAGTAGATCAAAAATTTTGAAATCTAAAATGCTCGATTTCCTCTAGCATGCTAAATAAAATAAAAATATTAACTAAAAAAGATTATCTACTTCAAAATTATAAAATTAGAAAAGAAAACAATTAATAATTTATAATACATATATACATATGTACTTTTTCCTTAATAGATTAGAAAAAAAAAGAATAATAGATTTATTATCTAACTACATATTTTAACTGATCAATGAGGATAAAAAAATTGAGATTATCAAATTGGGTTCTTCTAAAACTTTTTCAGACTCCGTTGACTTGGATGTGATGGAAAAAGAATAAAGAGCAACTGTAGCATGAAGGGGAGGAAAATTCAATGTGAAAAAGAAGATCACAAGTGACCAGTATTGAAAGGTAAAAAAAATAAAAAATGAGAGAGGATTGTTTTATTTTGAGTGTAGGTTCTATCAATAATTATCCAAAAGAACAAGTGAAACCGGAGGTTAAGGTGTACTTAGGCGGTTTTAAAAAATTGTATTACTTTACTTTACACGTGTTTATGAGATGTCCATACGCATAAAAAATTGTATCACTTTACTTCACACGTCATGCCCCAAACTTGACGGTGCATCGCTTTAAAAAATTAATAATTTTTCTAGAAATTAATGATTTTGGTAGTGGGTCCAGAATGTCCAAAATCTGGGAACTCTTCAAGATCGTTTTCCCCGAGCATGGTAGTACTACCACAAAAAAAGAAATCTACTTCTTAATTATTAAAATTAATTAAAAAATTTAAAAAAATAATTAAAATTTTAATTCTATATAAGACTACCACACCATTAACCCAAATTCATCATCACATTGCATTAAGTTTCTACACCATTGCAATTACCCAACCTTCAATTAACATGGCTGAATTTCAAACAATAGAGACTGAGCTAATGGCTAAAAGTGTTCAAGAACTAAGCCAGAATGCTGAGTCGAAAACACTGCTTGAAAATTTTATGTATGAGGTTAGTGATGGTGAATCCATGAATGCTCCAGTTCCACTACTGGAGATTCCAGTAGTTAACATTGGACTCCTCACAAGTCCATCTGCCTCAGTAGAAGAGATGCAAAAGATGCAGTCAGCCCTTAGTTCATGTGGTTATATTCAGGTCTGAATATTTCCCAGGCCACATAATATTGATGAATACATACATACTCATGATCAGATAATATCATAATATTCATGAATTCATGCATACTCATGGTCAGACAATATCCTAATATTCGTTTTGCATGCAAGTAACCTATCTCTCCAACACATCTTTAACTTGGTCCATATTATTTATCTCTAATGTACTTTATTGTTTAAAAAAAATAAAAACTAAACCAGGTAATAAATCATGGTATGGAAAGCTCATTTTTGGACAAAGTACGTGAAGTCCAAAAGCAATTCTTTCAACTTCCTGAGGCAGAAAAGAAAATTTACTCTAAGGAAGTTAATGGAATTCAAGGCTATGGACATGATCATATAATTCTTTCAAAACATGCCAGTCGTAACTGGGCAGATCGATTATTCCTTATTGTTTATCCAGAACATGGTAGAAATCTCAAATTCTGGCCAAAAAATCCCAAGGCTTTCAGGTAATGTAATGATTTTTGGTTTTTCTTTCTATTTTTATGAACAAATTGTTTAATGTTAAACTATCAATTCATCTAGAAATTAAAACTCGGGTCGGATAATATAATCAATCTTGTTGTTATGTTGTTATACAATGGCAGGGAAGTAATAGAAGAATACACTGAGAAGTTAGGGCTGTTAACTGAAGTCATCTTCAAGGCAATGGCAAAGTCACTGATATTGGAGGAAGACAGCTTCCTGAAGCAAAATGGAGAAAAAGCTACAATGTCTGCCAGATTTAACTACTATCCTCCATGTCCAAGGCCCGATGCCGTTCTCGGTGTTAAACCACATCAAGATGCATCTACAATTACTTATATTGTGCAGGATAATGAGGTGGAAAGTCTGCAAGTCCTCAAAGACAATCAGTGGTTTAAAGTTTCAATTGTTCCTCATGCTATTCTACTTAACGTTGGTAATCAAGTAGAGGTAATTGACAAAACATGCACTTGCTCATTAAAATCTGAACTGCATGCATGCTTTAATTTTTAGATATACATTAATGGCTTTTTTAATTATATGATACACAGATAATGAGTAATGGAATCTTCAAGAGCCCATTACATAGAGTGGTGACAAACTCAGAAAGGGAGAGGTGTTCATTGGCTATTTTCTGCTTTCCAGATCCAGAGAAAGAAATTGGACCTATCGACAAGCTGGTGACTGAATCGAACCCAAGATTATACAAAACGATTAAGGATTATGTTGGTAACCACTTCCAGCGCATCCAGCAAGCGAAAACACCAATTGAAGCAGCAAAGATTTGAATGATGTTTTTCAACATTGGGGCAGTCTCCTTAAGTAGTTTCATATTTCCATATATGTTTTAAGCATAATAATTGCTCACTAGGGCTTGCTTTTATTTCACTTCCTTGTTTGTTTTGAATATCAATTTTTAAGTGTCAAAGTGTGATCGCCCGTAAATTTGCATGTCACTAAATAATGGGTTTGAATCTTGTTAGTGCGTGGACCCACAATACTACTGAAATAATTTTAGTCAGCTAATAAAATATTTTAATTATTTAGCAATAAAATTATTTTGACTTAAGTATATTTTTATCCATACAATTAGATACAATGGTCAATTTAGTTCCTATACTTCAAAACCGTAAAATGTTATCTCAAACTTCTAAAATCATGTAATGTAATCTCTACTGTCAAATTTAACTTAATGAAAAGTAATGTTACTAACACCTACTATGTGGCTTGTTCACGTGTCATAATAGACAAATAAAAAATTATCAAGTGTGTTATTGTTATAACATGATAGTTTAGTATTTGTTTTGAAATATTTTTACGTAATTTGTTGCCAATAGTCGAATAAATTTTTATACAAATATATATATATATATATATATATATACATGGAACTAGAAAATTAATTTTTACTATATCATTATTGATTTAGAACTAAAAATTTAAAAGTGTAATTATATTGTGTGAATAAAAATTATTGATTTAGAACTAAAAATTTAAAAGTGTAATTATATTGTGTGTGAATAAAAAGAGTAAATTAGAATATATATATATATATATATTTATTTATATGAGACAAGATTAAGTATACACCGTACAATTACATTTTTGACATTGAATATTTTATTCTTTGTCTTTTCTTTGCTTTATTTTTCCTTATTGGCCGACTTTGTTCCTCATGTGCTGCTCCACCGACTTTGCTATCGCTGCCCCTAATTTTTTTTTCCTGTATTGAAATCTTTTCATCACCATTATTGCTCTAGAAAATTTTGCTTCCATCTTGTTCTAGCCGAGAAGTTTTTTTTTTTTTTTTTTTTAAATCCCCTTCCTTCCTTATCTTTATCTTGCTTAGTTGATTAAAGAGGTTAAGAAACTAACTTTTGGCAGCCAGCATCCTGTTCTATTTTGAGGAAAAAAACAGCTTCCTTTGTCTCCTTGTAATAGCCGTAGTTGAAGATTTGGTCTTCCACCTGGCAGCTCTACTTCTCCTATGGGTGATGTGGGTTCTTGAGGCCAAAGTGGCTATGATCAGCTATAAGAAGGCAGTTGGTTGTGCCCTACTTCTAACCTTGTTGCAGCCGTGAAATGTCCTGGTTGTCCCTTGCTGCATTTGTCCTTGTCTTGGTGGGTGCAGACTTCATCTCGGCTAAGGCAGCTAGGGAGTTGCTTGAGTAACAAGTGCAAAAACAATACTCCTGCCTTGCATAGGGAGGGGTAATTCCTAACTTAAATTACTTAAATTGTTAGCATGAAATACTTTTTTATTATATGATGACAATTAATTGTGTAGTTAAGCCGATATGAACAAAAGCGATTAAAAGATGAACTTGGCTTACAAGCTTTTGAATAACTCATAACTTTGAAGAATGAAAATCTATAGATGTGTAGAGGTAAAGAAAGACTCACTATTTCTAAATGGAATAGGATTCTTGAAACCAATAGATTTAAGGAAAGATAGGCCTTAGTAAACTGAAGACCATGTGAAAAGCCCTAATAACTTAAATTAAACTGAAATCAAACTGATCATAACTAGGCTTGTTCCATAAAAAAAGGGATGTACCAAAGTACTCTTGGACACTGATACTTATTTAAACTTGGATTATTCAATTAATGACTAATAACTTCCAAGGGCACTTTTATTTGGATTCAAATGACTTCTTGTATTTGGTTATTGGCTTACAAAGAGAATAAAACTTCTCGAACAACCCATTATTATTGCCTTATCCAAATGCAAATAAAAGAATTAGAAAAATTATAGTATTTTGACCTAAAAGAAAATATTATTTTTATAACCAATTAATTATTATTTATGGATAATGACTCCTTAAATAGCAATTAGTGGTGTATTTGATATTTGTATGATGTTGATACTTGAGGGTGGTGGAAGTATTCTTGCCTCAGTCTACATATTTGTACACTAAAGCTGAAGCATGTTGCAGGTACAAGCATTACACGAGCATATACATATATTATATAGGAATGAAAAATATACCGATAAACATGTGATGCATACACATACATACACATTTGTAATCACACAAGTAGAAAGGTGAATAAAGGTTAGAGATTGATGGTTATATGTTTTTCTAACGGGAATATGCATGCCATCTTTATCCGAGAAGATGGCAGGTGCTATGCTTGTGTCTTTGAAATGATGCAACCTGGAAATTAATACAATTAGCATTCTTGATTTTTACTAACATTGTAACAAAGTTTATATTTATATGCAGGTAAGTAATCTTGTGGTTTAATCTTGAAAAAATTAACTTAAACTATTTCTCTTATTAACTATTGACAAGAAACCTACATATATTGTCTTGAAGGAGTATGATAATTATATAAGCATTAAAATCAGAGGTTGGCAACCAGAAATTATGCAAATGCCTTATTTGTGTTCATGTGAGGATTTGAGTGAGTTCAAGACTAATTTTAGGAAAAGTTTCTAAATAAGAAAGATAAATACCTTTCTAAAGATTATGTTTAAATTTGGTTTTGTTGAATAGGGTCAAGTTTGTAAATCGGAATCAAACATATCTCCAAATGGTTGTGATCAATAAATGTTTGAAACTTAATAATTTTAGATTTTCATAGGATGTTATAACTTGTAAAATTGATAGACTAAATAAGACTTGGAAAATGTAATTGCAGTTTCTGAAAGTGTTGTTAAATCAACTACCCGAGTGAACGCAAGTGTAAGTGACAAATGAAATTGGTTAAAGATGAGTGTTTAATTGTTATTCTTTGGTAGTTAGATTATTATGTGCAATTGGATGTGTAATTGAATTAATGTGTTGAATGGAAAAATAAGTAAGTATAGTGTTTCAGTGAATTATTTGAATTATGTTTGAAATTGTTTGTGGTTGATTAGGACCAACAACGTGAAACGATTTCTGAAATGATTTTATTTTTGAAACTAAAATCCAGGTGCACCTAAGATGTTTTGATTGAATATTTTCATCTGAAATTTTTTTCTAACTCCGATAAGTGTTTTAAAAGATTTGAGTGCTCAATCTTTGTAGGTGGATTTAAAGAAGGGATTTAGTGATTCTTTTTATTTAGTGATTTTGTTTCTGATTCTTTTTGTGTACCAGTGCAAAACTGCTTGGGGGAGGTGGTGTGCGGGGTTGAGTTACTTCGTTGGCCATTTGCTTGCTTTGTATGCTTTGATTGCGTTGTTTAGAATTATGAATTTCAGATAATTGAATTGAGTTATATATGTTGTAAAACATGTGATTCGTGACTTTATGAGAATTATACGTGCTTGCTTGTACTATTGAATTAAAACATGAATACTGCTACTTGAGATTAAATTATTATATATGTGCTTTGAGTGATGCTAGTACTCTTTGGGTACGATTTTTCACTCACAGAGTCCATATGACTCATTCTTTTCTTTGTTGATTCTTTCAGTAACAGAATCCTAAGAACATCTATTACCGATAATGGACTTTGCCAAGTGTTTGGCAGGAAGGTAATTCTTCAAAATCTCAATCTTGAAATCAAAGGGTGAAAGTTTGCAGCCACACTAGAGCTGTAGAGTGTTTGGTCTTATGTTATATAATAATCTAGTTGATTGTTATCATGATTAGAAAGGGAGCAGAGCTCCTTAGTTATATTGTATTTGTTGTTATTGTCATTGTTACGCAAAAATAAGAATATGTATTGTTTATATTTTGGGTATGTTCTACATTGCGTGGAATCTCTGCCAAAATTTTCAGTATATATTATATATTCAGTTACAAGTCTATTTTTAAAATTTAATTAAGTAAGATTATCTTGGTTTAAATATAATTGTTTCGAGAGTCATGTTAGTGTAGTAATGACAAAGTCAGGGTTACGGAGAGTTGGTTATCCAATCCTCCAGCTAGTCATGCCTCCGAGAGGGGGTGTGACACTTATGACATAAAATTAAATAAATATTAAAAAAATTATACTAGCATTAATTTTAAAAAAGTTTAAAATATAACAGCAACATTAAGAAAACAAATTCAAACTCTCCTAATTATAGATCCATGACAATTCATCCTCACTCCAATAAAGAATCATATGTATCATTTCTTTCCTTATCTTTCACTCCAACAAAGAACTCTTAAACAGAGACAAGGGATAGAGCCTTTTCACAAGCAAGCAAGCCACACTGATTCGATTTGGATCTGACCCACTTACAAGAGGTTGTTAATGGAGTTGTCATTAGTCTATGTCGGCTAGGACGAAGGCTTTCTCATAGGGATTATAGAGGGTTTCTTCTTTCAAAATCTTATGTTGCTATCTTAGCCTAACTTCTTACCCCCGTCGTCTTTTAGAAAGAGAAATTGTCCTTCTTGATTTTTCTATAAGAAAATAGACCAAGATTAAAGCCCATCTTCTTTTTCCTCTTTGTTTTTCTCATCTTGTTCCCTTAATTTTGAGAAAGAACAACATGGAAACTTAACAAAAAACTTTGAATCTAAAGAATAAATCAGGTAGAAGTGTCGAATTAACCCAAAAAGGAATTTCTGCAATAGGGAAGGTCAAAAGTTAGATGAAATGATTGAGTTTGAGGTTTTTTTTTCCTGATTTAGCTGTTAACACTAGGAAAGTTAATGATTCAAGTGGGAAATCTTTAAGGACGATTTTTGGGTAGGATCGTGGTTTTTTTCTACCCACTTGTTCATAAACCCAAAGTTCCCTGAGGATCATGGTTTGAACGAGGTGGAAAGAATGTTGCTTCTCTATCCATTTCAAAGGAACTTATAGTAGGAGAACAACAGATGTCTAAGAGGAGGATAAGGATGCTGAAGAACAAAAGAGATGTGGAGATCAGGTAGATCTAGGACTTTGAGTTAGGGGTGTTTGTATTTGTTTTTGTTTTTTTCTTTTCTAAATCTTTTGTATTTTGATACTTGTTTCTATATATATATATATATATATATATATTTGTCTTTCTAAAAATAATAAAAAAAAAAAATTTTTTTAATTTTTATTTAATTTTATGTCATAAGACATATGGTAATTTTTTATTTGTCCATTATGACACATGGATAAGCCACGTAAGCACCTGCTTGTGACATGACATAATGTTAAGTTAAATTTGACAACATGGAACCAAATCGCACAATTTTAGAAATTATGAGGATGATATTTTATGGTTTTGAAGTAGAGGGACTAAACAAATCCTTTAGTCTAATTATAGGGACTAAAATTATAATTAAGTCACTTTTTATTTTTTATTTTTTATTATGTATCTATATTGTTATTATTGACAAAATAATTACTTTAATATAAATATAAATTAATTGCTTAAAGAGTTAAAGGAAATAATATATAAATATAAATATATATATATATATATTTCTTATAAAATATGTAGTATGAATATTTATAATTTTAAAAGTTTATGAAGATATTTTGCATCAAAACCAAATAAAATTAGATAGTTGTCCCTTGGATACTAGATATGCCTTATTTCCTTATTTGTTTTGAATATCAGTTTTCAAAGTGTAAAAGTATGACGCCCATAATTTTGCATGTCACTAAATAATGGATTTGAATTTTGTTAGTGGAACCACAATTGTACTGGAATAATTTTATTCAGCTAATAAAATATTTTAATTATTTAACGTTAATATTTTTTTTTATTATGTACCCATGTTATTATTGATAAAATAATTACTTTGATGTATATAAAAAATTAATTGCTGAAGGAGTTAAAGGAAATAATATGTATATTTACTGGACAGATTCAGTGCCAGGGCCAGCCCAGGCTATGGCCTTGGCTCAGTCTTTGGTAAAAAAATTTACAAGGCTTATATTTAAACTTTTTTATTTAGACTTGTTATGGGTCCCCCTCAAATAATTTACCAAATGTCTAAAACCAGGCCAAATCTAAGTAAAAGTCTTTAATTAAAAAATTAAAAAAATATATTTTACCTTTAAACTTGCGTTACAATCTCAAAAGAGAAGGGCACTGCCGTTTGTCATATTGTGTCTCTGTGCTGCCTAGTGCCTTCTGTTGTATTAAAAATCAGTGGGGTGTTAAAATATTTGGTGTACAGGCAGATCATTGGTGAGGTGAGGTCTAAATTTCGAAGTTCACTAGTTAGAAAATAGGTAGAATAGAAGTGGGTTATTATTCTTATTTCTGTGACCAAACCCATTCCTTCTCCCTTCCTTTTGCAACAACAAGCCACATATTTGTGTGGCTTCCACCTTTAGGGTCAATACGGAGAGAAAAAGAAGGAAAGGCATCATGTCCTAGGGTGGGTGTGGTTTAACTTTTAATATTTGAGATGTTGTTTGGTTTGCAATCTATATTTTTTGTGTTATTTGGATAATTTTAAAAACTGATGTTACAAACCATGGGATTGATATATATATATATATTTTTTGGGTATGTAAATTACCAAAAATGACTTTCATAAGTAATCTTATAAAATTATAGAAATAGTGAAAAAAAAAAATTAAAACAATACTTCAACTAAAAAAATGCCATTAAGAGCATTTTTTACCATACTGTTAAATTTAAAAAAATGAAATTTAGTAAAGTAAACTTTCTCTAGTTATGATTTGACATTCTTCGAAATGCACATATATGGTTCAATTTGTCTAAAAGCACTCCTCATAGTTTAAATCAAAGTTTCTTTGGATGGAATCTATCTAAATTAACAGTTTTATGACTAAAATATCAAAATACCTAAACTAAACATCAAATTTAGCAATATATGCTATTGGCAGAAGAAAACTCAACATATAAATCCCTCCTTATTTTTGAATTTCTATCTGTTTCTCTCTTTTGTCTCCATTTGCGTCCCTCTATCCCCCTAACTACTCTCCATTGAAAGGAAAAAAATGGTATGTTACTCCGCTCTGTGTGTGTGTGTGAGTGTGTTTGTGGTAGGGGAAAGTGCCATAAATGGAGATCTCCAAATCTGGTGAATTTTAGAGCTTCAAGTCTTATAAAACAATTGCTTTGGATTATTCTGTCTTTTTTCTTCAAAACCCTTTCTATGTTATTTCACATATTGCCTTACTGTTTTGCTCTTACTATATGTTGGTTTTTTTAGCTTTTTTTATTCTTACTTCAAGTTATAAACGCCTAATTTTGTAATCTATTTATTAATTTATTGTTGATAACTATCTTCATTGATGAGATTGTTTTGGAAGTTTGAGTTATAATGTTGTATGATATAGGGTGGAAGATCATCAATGATCAGCTAGTGAGTGAAACTCTTTTCCACCAATGACATGTATTTCTAAATTAGAGGTTTAGTTTAGGTTTTTTAGTAATTTAGTTATAAAACTTTTAAATTGAACATAATCCATCCAAAGACACCTTAGGCCAAACTATAAGTGAGTACTTTTGGACAAATTGAACCACATGTATGCTTTGTTTCATTTTTTCCATTTTATTCTCTTTCAACTTTCTCATTACGTAATTCAATTTTCCTATTTTTTATTTGAATTTAATGATGTTTGTTATTTTTGTGATATGGCCCATGTATCACGAAAGTGATGAGAATATGATAATATCAAAGATGATGACGTGATTGTAATGGAACTGGAGCAAACGTGGATTCATCATCACTAACATTATACATATATATCTTGTTTGGGTTGTAATAGGGGAGAAAACTAATGTAATGTGATGATGAATTTGGGACATGGTTTGGTAGGCTTATATAGACTAATTTTAATTTTTTTTCAAACAAATATATATTATTGTTTTTTTCTCAGTGAGATAACACATGCTGTTCAAAATTATTTTAGATTGACCTTTAAGTTCACCCTGTAAAACGTTTCATAGCTAGGTAGTGTAAGGAATCGATATAAAATATGGCAATCACATGTTCAGTGGAATTTAAAATTTCAACTCTTTTAACCCGAAATCACTTTATGATTATATAAAAGATTGTAAAACTAGTTTAACAATTAAACAAGAAATTAGAGAATGTGTACCTCCTAGGCTTTTAATTCTTTCGTCGTATTCTTGATTTTGTGTTCGTTCCCTCTTGATTTATAAAAAACACAGCAATGACACAAGTGTCCCATCTCTAAGTGTATCTACACGAACAAATCCAACTAAGAATCTTCATACTTGAAGGTGAGAGGAGTCACCAAGAGATTCCTTGTGTGCTAGCACAAGTTACTGAAAACTCTCTTGTAATTTAGGAACTGTTCTTAGCCTAAAATCCTTTTGAAGGTTTTAGCCTCTCTGTACGTACAATTATTATTATTATTATTATTATTGTGTCTTTTTTTTGTTTGTTAAGTCTTATATTTATAAAGTAGTCATCTCCTTATATATTGGACAATCCTAATACATTAGAGATTATGCTAACATTAGGATTTAATCATAATTAAATCTAATGTCTAACAAAATATGACAATTACATGACTGCCCCCAAAACTCTTCTTAGTTAAATATCGTTCTATTGTTTGTGACCCCTTAGGTTCAAACTATTGATGGCAATAAGTATGTAACTTTTACATATTTATTATATTGGACCATTTCCAACTAAATTAAAACTCATTCTAATTATTTGTATTAAAACTCTTTTTAATTAACCCTTTAATTAAGATTAATTAATTAATCATCCATAGATAATTAATTTATTATCAGTGTTTCCTACAAGTCAAGATTTGTGCCTAGCAATATATAATGACCACCCATAATAGTATGAATATGGCTATGAACCTTTTGAATCTTTCTTTTAACAGTTACCATGCAATTAAATCATTCTATCATACAATATCCCAATTAAATTTATTTGAGTATGAAAATAATGTCAAACCCTAAATTTAATTATATGTGTATAATCTTAAGATTATAACTTCATGGGAGAAATTAGAAACTCATATTCTAATATCCATCATGCTATGACTATAAACTTTAAGTTAAATATTTTATAGACCACATAAGACATTCTCTCTTTTCTACTAAGAGTGATATATCTTTTATTGTACATTTACGTACCACCATATGCAAGTGGTTGTACCTAATTATTACTTCTTAGGTGACTCATTAATAGAATCAAAAATAGTATCAAAGTATAATGACATACATACAAGATAACTATGATGTCTCAAGTCAAATGACTATTTGCACAACTGTAACATGAGAATCACCTATTGACATGTAGATAAACTCCATATAGGTGTTCTCAGTTGAGTCAATTCAGTGAACTCATTCTCTAATGAGCTCATACATATCTGCTTAGTCTCATACATAAGTGACTGAGATCAGTTATTCTCAATTTTTTGAGCCAACTAGATATGTAATATTCTATTCAGATTCACTAATGCCTTACTTAGTGATTTTATGATTAGGAATATTTAAGAATTAAGCTTAAGGAAATACATATCATTAACATGATCTCATCATAATGCTTATTTCCATTACTTTAATTCTTTGGGCTCGTGATGGTTAATTAATAACTCTTATACATGATAATGTTTGTTACTTATTCAATTAAATGAGTATTAATATTAATTAATAATAATATGAATAAGATTATACATAAAATAATATGCTACAACATTACATATCATTGGCTTTATGACATAGTACTAACAAGTAGTATGACTTATGGCCTTTTAGGCTCAATCTCGGAAGAGCAAACTTCCTTTTCAGAACATACCCATGTGCATTAGATCAAAATCAGAGACTTTTGCTTGGCATAACTATTTATTATATAGCACTAGATTTATTCAATTGTTGAGTGACGCACGAATTATTTTGTTTTATTTTTTATTTCGTGAGATTTATTATTAATAACATTATAAATTTATATTTATTATTTTATTTTAAAAGTATTATATATTGTGAATTTTTAACTTAAAAAAAATATTTTATCACATACACTAGATTTATTCGACTGTCATGGATTGCAAAGCATGCTTGAGCTCAGTAGTTGAGGGGTCTCTGTAATGTCAAGTGTTCGAGTCCATAGGAAAACACTTGTCGGGAGTGTAGTATAAAATTACAGAAACAATAAACACCTTTGAAATACCTAAGTTTAGTTAGAATTTCTCTTTCCTTAATACTATATTTGCACCCTACTTGCAATGGGTTATAGCAAATAAGCCTCTCAAGATAAAACATACTCTTTTATATCTACGGTTGCTATTAGATATAAATAGAAACTATAACTTGAAAAGAGAAAGAAAGAGAAGAAGAAGAGATTTTTTAAAAAGTGGGTTAATCATGTTACTTTTTTAAGCTTTCCATTAAAGAACATTTCTATTTATATAGAAGTTAAAAAACAAAAGGAAATCTATTTCCATTTAATCAAAAAGTAATGAATTTTGATTAAGTCAATTAGCCATAAAAAGTCTTATAGGTTTTCACGAAAAAACTTTTTTGTTCAAAAAGAAGTTAATTTTATGAGACCAAGTATCTTTTTACTTATGCAAAAAATAATGACTTTTTGTTTAAGTCACAATAACTAATCTTCTCTATTATCAAGACTTTAATAACTATTCATATAGAAGTTATTTTATGAAAGAAATGCATTTTCATTTAAGCAAAAAGTAATGACTCTTGGACTAAGTCAAATTAATTTAATAACTAGAGAAAATTCCTAACAATTTCCTACAATTTTTAAAGTATTGAAACTACTTTGTAAGTGCCTATTTCTCTTGACACCATTGGTAAGTTATATATGGTGTCCTTAGACTTGAACGTTTTCTGGTAATTATAAAATTTCAGAATCCAAAGTGTCCTAAGACTTGAAATTCGTAATCTTTAGATGACATAATGAATATATACTCATCTATACAACTTTCTAATTATAAATTCTACTTCCCACACATTAATGGTTATGTGCTATATCTTAAGAATTTATATGTCTTTGAAATAAGCTTTATGATCTCACAAAAGCGGCCACACTTCTCACATATACATAGGTGAATAAATGCATTTTATGATCTGCATTTTTTCCTTAGGACATAGATTCATTAAAGGTTAAACCTATCCTCTATTTTTTTCATACTAACATGCACTTACTTTGAGATCACTTAAAGGTTCTTTAACCTTTATATTTGTACAATGCATAAACTAGTTTTAATTATGTGTTCGTTTCCATTTGAAATTTGAAGATTAGGATTTTTACTAATTGTTAGTTGGTTTCCCACATAAGTAACCTATCATTTTAAAAGCTTTAATAAAACCCATCTCCCAAAAGATTTTCATATCACATCCTTGCCTAGGCAATTTGTAAAGGATCTGTCAATATTTTTCCTTGACTTTATGACAGAACTTCCTTTAATTTACTTTGGGATCATACCGTCCACATCAATATCAAGATCCTTAAACTTGATCTTGGAACTTTAGCAATTATATGTTTTTTAAGTGAATTAACGTTGAAATACCATTTTCAATGATCTTTGTATTTACCTTCAATGTTTAAAACAATGTTAATTGCAACACCTAGGATCACTGCTACAATAACATCAACATCACCTTTCCGAATGCTAGTTTAAATTCTCTCATCACATTGAGTATCAATCTAGTAACATTTTTTCAATCCCAATTTTTAAACGATTTCAAAAATCCATGGAGTATATGAATGTATTCATATCCATACTCTAATATACCGAGTATCAATCTAATAAACATTCAATATTGAATTTAACAAATATCCACATAATTTTAGTCAAGAAAAATTTTTCAAACTAGTATTACCACTAGTCGCATCTTAAGGTGTAATAATCAAGAAATAACTATTTCTATTTATACCTTATAGAATTTTTTAAGAAAAATTATGCTTTCAGTGTATAATAAAATTATATATTTGATGTATCGTAAAATTAAGAATTCATAAATATTCCCTTGTTACTTCATACATCACATACTTGATAAACAAATTGAAAATAGAATTTAGTCATTCTCGTTATATTTTAAATCATATTATCCACATGTCAAGAACATATAATATATATTTTTTCCTACTTACCACAATTGGTTTCCAATACATTACTTTAAACATCCAAATCAATTTGGAATGCCCAACATGCAACAATTTTCTTATTAGAAAATTTAACAGTCACAAAATTAACATTACTTTTCCATATCCATGTATATATTTTACCATACACATATAAAACTAATTAATAAATAACTTATAAGAATCAATGTAGAACGAAAAACCTAATTCTCCATGAAAAGGTTTAAATCATAAATATAACTTTTATTTGCTTTGTTAATTTACAAAAATCATTTTTGTTCCCCCATTTCATCACTTGTTCTATTTGAACCATTAACTTGTCAATTTCATCATATCATTTACTACAGGCATTTGGAATTGTGTCTTCCATTATTATACAAATATAGTCTTAAGGTTGTAGTATAAAATTGCAGAAATAAGAAACACATTTGAAATGCCTAAGTCGAGTTAGATTTTTTTTTTCTTTAAGACTATATTTGCACCCTACTTGTAATGGGTTACAGCAAATAAGCCTCCCAAGATAAAACAGGCTCTTTTATATCTAAGATTGTTATTCGATATAAACAGAAACTATAACTTGCAAAGAGAAAGAAAGAGAAGAAGAAGAGATTTTTATAAAGTGGATTAACCTTGTTACTTTTATAGGCTTTCCATGAAAGGACATCTCTATTCGTATGAAAGTTAAAATACAAAAGGAAATGTCTTTCCATTTAATCAAAAAGTAATGACTTTTGATTAAGTCAAGCAGCCATAAAACGTTTTATAGGTTTTTATGAAAAGACATTCTTGTTCATAAAGAAGTTAATTTTATGAAACCAAGTATCTTTTTACTTAGGCAAAAAATAATAAATTTTTGTTTAAGTCACAACAACCAATCTTTTCTCTTATCAATACTTTAATAACTATTCATATAGAAGTCATTTTATGAAAAGAAATGTATTTTCATTTAAGTAAAAAGTAATGACTCTTGGACTAAGTCAAATTACTTTAATGACTATTAAAAGTTCCTAACAGGGAGGGACAGTCATAAACCTCAAACAATATTAGGTTTACACCTAAAGAATTTGGGGATACTCATGAGAAACCAAAAAAATAAACATAGGAGAGATATAAGAAAATTAATGGATGATGTAACAAAATAATATGATTTAAGAGAAATGAGAGACATTGCAAAAAAACTGTCATATTGCAGTTGGCAATATTAGTCATTGTCGACATGGTGTTGTCGGAAAAAACTAATGTCGACAGGGTGTTGTCGGAAAAAACTAATGCCAACACCTAGCTTGTTGTTGGTAAAAGTTATCCCCTTTAAGAAACTGTCCAAAAATTATCTACAAAATTATGTCTGCAATGGGCTGTTAGTAATACTTACTATCGATAGTAATGTTGTCGATAGCAAGCTATCAGTAATAGTTCTTTTTTTTTTTAAATAAAATTATTTGATAATCAAAGACCTCTAAAGTGCTTTATCAACCTAAATAAGTTTATACAAGCCTAACTTGATACCTTTAAGTGAAAAATGTGGAGCATAGATCCTTGAAAGGTCCATAGACTTCAACCATCTTCCTTGTAGGATGCTAAAAACTCATCAAACCGTGCTCAAAGCTCAAATGTAATACCCAAAACTTAGCAGCCAAATTACAACCCAAAATTTCAGTGAATGTCAAAATAACAAGTTAAAAACCTAAGAATGGTAGCTGCAGTATCTTAAACCCTCACAGTTATCCTACCATGTTCTTTAAAGCTTCAAGAAAACAACGAATCCCATGGCAAACAATTAGAAACTCAACAAAGAATGCATTTCCAAGCCTCTTGTGCCACAAGTTTAGAGAAGCATCATCCTCCACCGCATTCAACTGACTGTTGCAGACTTTCACACATGTCTTATACATCATGCAACATAACTACCCTTGGGTAGTCACTAATTTTTCTTTCGTGAGTTTCTAATTTCCATCCTTAAACTGATGCAAATATCCCTCTTTATCTAGGACATTTATAGATATCCGATTAAGACACTGGATAGGAATGTTATGCACATTCTTTAGTGTCATGGTGTATCTCACACTAGTTTGTATGCAAATATCACCAATTCCAACAATATTAGAAACACTTGTACTACCCATCGTCAGACTACCAAAGTCTCCTACTTTGTAGGTAGTGAACAATCCTTTCTTGGGAGCATAGTAATATGAGGCAGTTGAGTTAACTATCCACTCGACATTTGGCTTTTCGATGTGATTGCATTCACCATTTGCACAAACTAAGATTATTGAATCATCATCTAATTTTATTATGGTTGATGTATCATCATCTACTCATTTTTTAGTCTTTCCATCTTTTATCTCCTATTTGAAGATCTTGCAATTCATCGTGGAGTGACCAACTTTTCTACAGTGGTAACACTTCACTTTGTCTCTAGACTTGGATCTGTCTTTGGATTTTCCATGTCCCTTGGGCCCTTTGCTTTTGCCTCTGTACCTGTTCTTTGTGACAAGAGCTTGCTTATTATCTAAATCTGGTTCCTTCCATCTAGCTTCCTCAATATTAAACATATTGTCCTTAACAGTCTTTAAACTCAATGTGCTATTTGGAGCCGGTTTACTAACTATAACTACCAAGGTTTCCTAACTATCAGGCAAAGAGCTCAAAAGGAATAATGCTTGTAACTCATCATCTAACATTCTTTTCATTGTGGACAATTGATTTAAAAGATCTTAAAAATAACTTAAAAGCTCGGCTAGTAATTGTCCCTTCTTTAATTTTAGATTCACAAGCTTTTTGATTGTGTAGGCTTTATTTTGTGCATTCTTTCTCTCGTACAGTGTTTCCAATTGTTTCCAAAGTTCTTGTGCATTATTTACTTTAGAAACGTGATTGAACATTTTGATATCAATCTAGTATCAAATTTTGCTGATAGTTTTCCTATTCAACCGCTCCCACTCCTTATCAGACATGTCCTGGGCTTTGTCGATTCACCTTCTATTAGATCATGACTATAATAAAGGAGATCCTCCATCATGGGCTTCCAAATTAAATAATTTGAAGCAGCCAATTTAATCATGGAACCAAAACTGCCATTACTCTCCATAATTATCAAATCACCAACAATCGCAACTACAGCTGGTTTTGATACCACTTAATGGGATTTCAGTGGAATAATTCAATTGATCAACAAGCCACAATGATAAATGTAATGAGGAGGAAAAATAACAATACCAGATTTACATGGAAAACCCTCTATAGTTTAGGGAAAAACCATGAGACAAACTCCAATAAAACTTTCATTATAATAATTGTAAGGATACAAACAAATCCTCTCTAGTTACTACTAGAGGTATACAAAATATATGATCAAATTGTATAACCCAGTGTAGAGATTTACCTAAAAATAGTGACTTGCAATTATCATTTATACACAAACTCGAATGAGTATTTGCTCACTATTTTATCTCTCACACACTTGTTCTCACTTTGGTATTTCTCTCTAGGCTCCTGTTTACTTGCCTTCTGTTCTTTTGTATCTTGACCATTTACCTTTTCACTTGCACCTCTGTTTATAAGTCTAAAACTCACCTATATAAGTAGTTGCATGTAGATGGGAGATAAGAGAGTTAATATTTTCTTTTGACAAGCTATTGTGAATGGCTTAAATACCACCAAAAGTGGCTGCCAAAACAAAACTTTTAAGAGTCTTTCATTATTAACTTTCTTTTTAATTGATTCCAATTTATTGTTAAGTTCATACTATCATGGTTTCCCAAGGTACAAGTACAATTTATAGGACAAAACTTCAATCATGGAGAAATCTGTATGTTTGCAAATGGTTCTTCTATTCACTTTCGTGAAGATAATTTATGTTTCAAGTTGAAACATTGATCCATCAGATGTTTAGTTTGACTACATACATACATAAGCTGGTAAATGTTTTTTTCTTTTTTGTTTTTTTATCTTCACAACTTCCATTATAAACTCTCATATGATAAATGTTTTAATTTTTTTTTTTTTTTATTCTTTTCTGATTTTATTTTAGTTGAAACAACGATATGCTTGTGATTTGTTTGAGAGGTTTTAGTTGGAGATTCTTAGTATAGCCTTGGTGGACAAATTGGTTGATAGGACTTGGAGTTAAATAGTCGATTGTTCTGTATGCTGCAATATTTATGTATGAAAAGTGCTTGAATGTTCAAAAACATCCAAATCTGGAATGTCTATTGTGAAAAAGAAAAGAAAAATATTGCAATAAGAAGCAGTATAGCTTCGCGGTGTCAATGAGCATGTTGATTCTTGTGGGTAAAATTGGATGTTGGACTCAGGTGGTACCATATTGCAGATGGAAAACAAATGTTTAGTTAGAAAAAAAACTTGGAAAATACCACAACTATGGGTTGTCCAAAAAGTAGGGGTGGTGGCTGCAACTTGAATTATGGCTGCCTAAAAGAAAGCTATTGTTGCTAACTAGGGCAGCTTGAACCCACACCAAAACTTGCCACCGCGAGCTGCAGAAACCCCCCTTCCCAAAACTTAGCCACTAGCTAAAGAGTAACCCAACTACTGCCAAAATAAGGGGATGGCATTGGCTTGTTGTTGGTTCCTCAGCTGCTGCCTCACGGTGGAGAAGACTGGAAGGGAAGTAAGGTTGCTGGCGCTGCAAGTGAGGGAGCTAAGGAGCTCTATATAAGGAAAAGTTGGAATTTTCGTGAAGCATAACAGGGGAAGCAAACGGGAAGAGAATAGCATGGGTAGAAAGAAAAATAGGAGGAAAATGAAAGGGATATGGGAAGAAAGAAAAGAAAAAGAAAAAGAAAATAAAGTGATAAGGTCAAAGTCAAATAAAGTAGATAAGTACATATGTATATATTTTTGGTATATATGTATATATTTTTATAATGTTTATTTTGTTTATGCATTTATGTATTTTTACAACTAAAAGTTACACAATATTTTTCTAAGTTAATATTATGATAACAGGTTATAACAATACATCACCAACAACATTATCATTGAGGGCCTTTAACCGACAAGGGAGTGTCAACAGTGATCTCTACTAATAGCAAAATGAACATCATTGACACCATAGTGTTGTCAGCTGTAGTGTAGTTTTTAGTAGTGTATGATTGTTTACAGATCATAAATTGTGCATATTCATATCAATAATGATTTATTGATCAATTAGATGGTCAATTCAAAATTTTTCCTTCTACTAAAATTATTAATCATAATTATTCTGATTGAGCATTATGGTTGTTCATATATCAATAATAGTGCACATTTGACATTTCACTAATGATCTAGTCAAGAATTATCCATACTTAATTCAAAATTTTTTATTTTCAAAAAATTATTAATTATAATTCTTCTAATTGAGCACGATAATTGTTCACAATTCACTAGTGGTGCAAAATATGATATATCATTAAAGATCTAGTGATTAATTAGATGCATAGTTCAATTTTGTTTTAAATAATGTCATTAATCCTAATTTTTTCTAATTGAGAACTGTGATTGTTCAAACATCACTCACTACATACTCACTATTAGTGCACATATGATCTATCACAATTGATCTAGTAATTAATTAGATACTTAATTCAATTTTTTAATTAAAATTGTTAATCCAAATTTTTCTATTTGAGCAATATGATTTTTTTACATATCAATAGTAGTGTGCATATAACCTATCACTAGTGATTTAGGGATTTATTAGATGCATAATTCAAAAAAAAAAAAATTAATAGGTAAAATTATTAATCATAACTCTTCTAATTGAGCATTATGATTGCTCATAGTTCAAGCATCACTAATAGTGCACATATGACCTATCACTAATGACCTAATGATTAATTAGATGCTTAGTTTATTTTTTAATTAAAATCGTTAATCTCAATTCTTCTAATTGAGCACTGTGATTTTTCAAACATTACTAGTAGTTTACATATAACCTATCACTAATGATAGTGATTAATTAGATGCTTAATTTTTTTTAAAATTAAAATCTTTATTCCTGATTCTTCTAATTGAGTTTTAATATTGTTTACATATCATTAGTACTACACATATGACATTTTAGTAATGATGTAGTAATTAATTTGATGTCTAATTCATTTTTTTAAAATTAAAATCCGTAATCCTAGTTTTATTTTTTTTCAGTTGAATAAGATGATTGTACACACAGCAGTAGTAGTGCATATATGACCTATCCTCTTGTATTAATTTGTTGCTTTGTTCTTTTTTTTTCCTTGTTTTAAAATAAATTATTAATCATGATTTTTCTAATTGATCCATATGATTTTCACATGTCATAGTAGTGCACAAATGACATATATATCATTAATGATCTGGTGATTAATTAAATATTTAATTCAAATGTCATTTTTAAATTAAAACTATTAATCTTAATTTTTCTAATGAGCACAATGATGGTTCACAAATCATTAGTAATTTACATATGACCTATTATTAATGATCTTGTGATTAGTTAAATATATAATTAAAAATATAAATAAATAACTTCAAATAAATTAGCAGTCCAGATACCATGCTTAAAAATGTTAGAAATAGGCAACAAGAAGAAAAGCAGCCATAGTATTTAAAAAATATATATATATTTGTAATATATTAGAAACATGATGTGTAAGAGTTGATTTAGCATCTAACTACATAATCAAATTGATCAATGAGGATAAAAAAAATTGAAATTATCTAATTGGGCTCTTCTAAATTGATTTTCAGACTCCGTTGATTTGGATGTGATGGAAAGGAGAAAAACTAGCATGAACGGGGGGGAAAATTGAATGTGAAAAAGAAGATCAAAAGTGACCAGTTTTGAAAAGAAAAAGAAAAGCAAATGAGAGACGAAGGAAAGGGAGGAGAGATGATTGTTTTATTTTGGGTGGAGGGTTTATCAATAATTATCCAAAATTAATGAAACTGAAGGCTAAGGTAGGAAGGTTTCAAAAAAAGGTTTACTACAAGAAAACAGGGTATCAGAGATGGCACGATTCTGTCTCTGATAATCATAATGTCGTCTCTAATACTTATCATAGATTAGCTCCCCAGATATGTCCGTTTCTCTGAAAACTCTGCCACTAATAGTTTATTAGAAACGCCAAGGACCGTGTCATAAGAATTAGAAAATCAAAGACGGCATGCCATCTTTCATACTCATGATGATTATTTTTTTAATGCTCGTCTTTGATATTATCGCTACGTGGCATAATTTTGAGAGACGGACTTGCTGCCTCAATTAGTGTTTGTGCCGTTTCTTATGTTTTGATTATCAGAGACAGGTTCTCTGTCTCTAAAAAACTAACCTGGTTTTCACATTTCTTTTAATTTTCTAAATTCTCATTAAAACTTACATTAGCAAAATTTTCCAAATTATATAACACATGTTTTATAACATAGCAACAATACTAGTTTATACATTACTCTAAATTAAATACAAAATTCATAACATTATTTCAAAACACAAAATTCAAAATTCCGCTGCAAAATTAAGTAGTTCATAATACAACAAACATATTTATCAAGACTTCTTTTTAGTAATATTAATACTCAATATTTTTAAAAAACAATCAAACAAATTTTTTTCTTTCACGGTGTTTTTACGTTAACAAATCCAAACACTTTTTCAGTTTTTTATATAATATTTTTTAAACAGCTCTACTTGAAAAGAATTTTTACACGGAACTTTTTTACACATAGCTTAACTAAACATGACCTCTATTTCAAGATGACTTTCCAATTAATTTCAAAATTTAAAGAATAAATCAACCACAAATAGTTGATTTAAATCATTGAGTAATTTTCGAAATTAATATGAATCACTTAAAGATATTTTCATAAATCGTGCAATAAACTATCAAATTCAATCTCATAAAAAAATGTGAAAAGAGTACTACGTGGGATTAAATTCAAAGTCCCAAAATATATAACCAATTTGAATGATTCCAGATAAAGCATTAGATTACTAACTTCAATTTTATGTCCAAACATGATAAGCATCTATAAACTAACGAAGCATGGCTAATATTTTTAATGTATGTTAAAACAAAACATTAGAGTGTAGTGAACTGAATCGTAGCCGCAGCCATTCACCCCCTTAAATAGAGGATCATTGTAAAAAAAAAAATAATAATAATAATAAAATAAAATACTTATCTCTTCTCACCCTTTCCAGAAACTCTTTATTATCACCCTAAAGACAATGATCACGCTTTATTTAAACCACACTTTCTTCCATTTTCTGCTACTGTTTTTTACCATTTTAAGGTGACAATAATATGGAAGACAAATCTAATATGGCTGCTGTAATGTGATGAATCAAGACTTCGTGAAATTGGACAGATTTGATGGAACCAATTTCACTTGTTGGCAAGACAAGATGAATCTCACCAGATTAAAGAAAAAAGAAGAAAACGTCAAAAAGATGAATCTCAGTTGGCAGGGGTCACATTTTGAATACAGTTTCTGATAGTTTGTATGGTATGGTCACAAATATTAAATCTCCACAAGAAATCAGGATGGCTTTGCAGTTCAAATACAGTAAGAAGCAATAGGGCGTGGCTCTTCAATCTTCTGAATATGTAATATTTCTATGATGGAACAAGTGCATAATTTTTAGTTTTAGGTAGTAAATTAAATGATTTAAGAGTTGAAGTTTCTATAAAATTACTAGTTATATTATTGATAAACTTGCTCCTAGTTGGAATAACTACAAAAAATCTTACACACCACAGAGGATTTTA
This sequence comes from Quillaja saponaria, assembly GCA_029379385.1. Lineage (NCBI taxonomy): Eukaryota > Viridiplantae > Streptophyta > Magnoliopsida > Fabales > Quillajaceae > Quillaja > Quillaja saponaria. Next base: position 18,291,936 of record CM055613.1, on the reverse strand, counting down.
CTATAGAGCAATTGCAGAAACTTGTACAAATTGAGGAGGAAAATTGTAAACTATGTAGATGGTTCGAACAAAAGGAAGCACTCAGACAATGCCTCGGGAAAAATTTCAAGAAGAATGCCTCATGTTATAATTGTGGAAAGAAAATGCATCTTAATCGTGAATACAGGAACAAGAAGAAACAGAAGAAAGAAAATGATGGAAATTCAAATTCTATGAACACGTAGAAAATGAAATTTCTGAGATTAGTAGCATGGTTTAATCAATGCATATTGGCATGGTTACTGAATTGCACATGGCAACATCAATTAATTTTTTTTTTTCCTGATTGGTGGTTGGATTCCAGAGAAACTGTTGATGTCTGCAACTAAAATCTCTTTAATTCCTATGAAAATGTCATAGAAATACAAGAAGTGCTTATGGAAACAACAATACAATAAACGTTCTTGGCACGGGAAGTGTTGAAATTCAGTTTACTTCTGGAAAGAAATTAATTCTTCTTAATGCAGTTCATGTTCCTAAAATCAGGAAAAAATTTGTATTTGTTAGCAATATTTCAATGAACTACATAAATATGTTTCAAATAAATTACATAGCTTTAGGCATCCTTGTTCAAACAATTAAATCACATTGTAGCAAATTTGTAAAATGTAAATCTCACCAAACTCTCATAAAAATCTTCTAACCTATGTTTGAGAAATATTGGATGCACTATATTTAATAGCAACACAAGCTTTTATAGACTAGGCCTAAGATTCCTGTATAGTCCCACATAAAATATTTTTTCTTTTCAAAGAAACAGTAACCTACGTATACTACAAGAAAATTTGGTATCTATGCAGACACAGATAAACAAACACAGATTCCCACACTCCGATAAATACTACACGTGTTTGGGAGGCAGACTCAAAAGTGTAAACTCCATAACAATATAAAATTTTCTATGTCTAATTGTTAGTCACATATATATAGATAAGTATCTGTGTCTGTATTGCAGACATAGCCAAGCAAACTCAGATAATATAATAATTTTATACATAATATGTGACTATTTTTTACTGGTCAACTATTCCACATGGATACCACGTCACTATCATCAATGTTAATTTAAACGGCACTTGACAGCAGGGATCCAATTACATCAATTGAAACTGGTAAGGACTCAATTGCAACAATTGAAAATTGAGGGACTAAAACGAACTCTAAATTAAACTATAGTTACCAAAAGTGTAATTAAGGCTAAAATTTATATTTCAAATAAAAATTTTATATGAATAAAATATTATTTTTATATGAAAACATCAAAATAAATATTTAAAATATGTCAAATATAATAAAAAAGTTTATAAAAAAAATCTATAAATTATATCTTAAAACCTCATCCTCCTCCCATCTTTTTTTGTCATATTGCTGACCGAGGTGTAAAGGACTGGATGGAGGATCAACAGTATAAAATAATTGAAATAAATAAGTTATAAGTTTTACTTTAATATAAATACAATTTAAAAATTAAGAAAAATTAAACCTCACTTCAAAATTGAAACATGTACTTAAAATCCTAACTATTGATCCAAATTATATTTTGAATAGACATCGACTTAAATTGCAAGGCTTAGAGTCAAAAGCTTATTCGCTAAGAAAAAGTTCAATTAGCACTGGTTTTGCCCTTAGTTGACTTCAAGTCCGAGTCACTTCATTTCTCAAACTTGTTTTTGGGGGGACTTGTGTTAATACAAACATTAACAAAGCCCAATAAGCCCAGGCACATCAAAGGCCCTACAAATACAAGCTCTCACACTATGAAAAAAGGTGAACTCTTTCTGCACCTTAGCTCTCCCCTTATCTCTCTAGATACTGACTTGAGCTTCGGAGTGCTGGCAGGTCTCTAGGACCACCCTTGCAGGTCTCCAGCTCGGACACATGGAGGAGACCAGCTTTCCAGCTCGGACACAGGGAGGAGACCACGCCAGGTCTCCAGCTTGGACAAATCCAACATTAACAGTAATAGTTTTATCTTTTAAATCCTCTTGTCACTCCCAAACCACAACTGAATAAATTATTGTTGGTATAGAGAGTACAAAATCTTGAAACCTTACAACTCGTTTTCCTCGAGCAAGCTAAATTCGAGGTTTAAGAAATAAAATAAAAATATTAATTCAAAAAGATTATATACTTCTCAATTATTAGATTTGGAAAAAAAAATTAATAATTGAAATTGTAATTCTATATATTTGAATCCACATTATTTGATTTACCATGCCCCAAACTTGGCTATGCATTATTTTAAAAAATTAATAATTATTCTAGAAAATAATTTAGAATATAAGAAGTTTATTTTTTTAAGGATTTTTCTAATAAGTGCCCATATGACACTTGTTAAGATAATAAATATAAAAACTTTGTATTATTAATTGTAGTGATTGACCATGATTTCAATGTTGCATAATAAATAATTTTCTACTTTTAAAATTTTTAAATTCTAAAACTCACATTTATTATACCTGATCAAATACCTTTTAGACACAATATTAATTGACTAACGTGATATACAGTTGGTCCAAAATCTTGAAATCTAAAAACTCGTTTTCCTCGAGCATGCTAAATAAAATAAAGATATTAATTAAAAAAGATTATCTACTTCTAAATTATAAAATTTGAAAAGAAAACAATTAATAATTTATAATACATATATACATATGTACTTTTTCCTTAATAGATTAGAAAAAAGAAGAATAGTAGATTTATTATCTAACTACATAATTAAACCGATCAATGAGGATAAAAAAAAAAGGGATTATCAAATTGGGTTCTTCTAAAACTTTTTTAGACTCCTTTGATTTGGATGTGATGGAAAAAGAATAGAGAACAACTGTAGCATGAAGGGGAGGAAAATTCAATGTGAAAAAGAAGATCACAAGTGACCAGTTTTGAAAAGAAAAAAAATTAAAATTGAGAGAGGATTGTTTTATTTTGAGTGTAGGTTTTATCAATAATTATCCAAATGAAAAAGTTAAACCGGATGCTAAGGTACGTAGGAGGTTTTTAAAAAAAATTGTATTACTTTTATTTTACACATTGTTTATGAAGGCGTCCATACGCATGCCCCAAACTTGATGGTCCATTGCTTCAAATACTTAATAACTGTTCTAGAAAATAATTTAGAATATAATAGTTTTATCTTTTAAATCCTCTTTACACTACCAAACCAATAATTGACTAAATTATTGTTGGTATAGAGAGTACAAAATCTTGAAATCTAAAAAATCGTTTCCCTCGAGCATGCTATATAAAATAAAGATATTAATTAAAAAAGATTATCTACTTCTCAATTATGAAATTTGAAAAGAAAACTATTAATAATTTATAATACATATATACATATGTACTTTTTCCTTAATAGATTAGAAAAAAGAAGAATGGTAGATTTATTATCTAACTACGTAATTAAACCGATCAATGAGGAAAAAAAAAATTGGGATTATCAAATTGGGTTCTTCTAAAATTTTTTAGACTACGATGATTTGGATGTGATGGAAAAAGAATAAAGAAAAACTGTAGCATGAAGGGGAGGAAAATTCAATGTGAAAAAGAAGATCAAAAGTGACCAGTTTTTAAAAGAAAAAAAAAAAAAAAATGAGAGAGGATTGTTTTATTTTGGGAGTAGGTTTTATCAATAATTATCCAAAAGAAAAAGTTAAACCGGATGCTAAGGTACGTATGTAGGAGGTTTTAAAAAAAATTGTATTACTTTTATTTTACCCATTGTTTATAAAGGTGTCCATACGCATGCCCCAAACTTAATGGTGCATTGCTTTAATTTTGGTAGTGGGTCCAAAATCTTGGAACTCTTAAACATCGTTTTCTTCGAGCACGCCAAGACAACCACAAAAAACGAAACCTACTTCTTAATTATTAGATTTTAAAAAAATGAAAATAAAAATAGTAATTGAAATTTTAATTCTATATAAGACTACCACATCATTAACCCAAATTCATGCATTAAGTTTCTACACCATTGCAATTACCCAACCTACAATTAACATGGCTGAATTTCCAAATGTAGAGACAGAGCTAATGGCTAAAAGTGTTCAAGAACTAAGCCAGAAAGCTGAGTCGAAAACACTGCTTGAAAATTTTATGTATGATGTTAGTGATGGTGAATCCATGAATGCTCCAGTTCCACTACTGGAGATTCCAGTAGTTGACATTGGACTCCTCTCATGTCCATCTGCCTCAGTAGAAGAGATGCAAAAGATGCAGTCAGCCCTTAGTTCATGTGGCTATATTCAGGTCTGAATATTTCCCAGGCCACATAATATTCATGAATACATACATACTCATGATCAGATAATATCATAATATTCATGAACTCATGCATATTCATGAATACATGCATACTCACGTGACTTCATAGGTTTTGCATGCAAGTGACCTATCTCTCCAACACATCTTTATCTTGGTCCATATTATTTATCTGTCATGTACTTTATTGTTTAAAAAAAAAAAAAAAAACTAAACCAGGTAATAAATCATGGTATGGAAAGCTCATTTTTGGACAAAGTACGTGAAGTCCAAAAGCAATTCTTTCAACTTCCTGAGGCAGAAAAGAAAATTTACTCTAAGGAAGTTAATGGCATTCAAGGCTATGGACATGATCATAGGATTCTTTCAAAACATGCCAGTCTTAACTGGGCAGATCGATTATTCCTTATTGTTTATCCAGAGCATGGTAGAAATCTCAAATTCTGGCCAAAAAATCCCAAGGCTTTCAGGTAATGTAATGATTTTGGGTTTTTCTTTCTATTTTTATGAACAAATTGTTTAATGTTAAACTATCAATTCATCCAGAAGTTAAAACTCGGGTCGGATAATATAATCAATCTTGTTGTTATGTTGTTATACAATGGCAGGGAAGTAATAGAAGAATACACTGAGAAGTTAGGGCTGTTAACTGAAGTCATCTTCAAGGCAATGGCAAAGTCACTGAACTTGGAGGAAGACAGCTTCCTGAAGCAAAATGGAGAAAAAGCTACAATGTCTGCCAGATTTAACTACTATCCTCCATGTCCAAGGCCCGAAGCCGTTCTCGGTGTTAAACCACATCAAGATGCATCTACAATTACTTATATTGTGCAGGATAATGAGTTGGAAAGTCTGCAAGTCCTCAAAGACAATCAGTGGTTTAAAGTTTCAATTGATCCTCATGCTATTCTACTTAACGTTGGTAATCAAGTAGAGGTAATTGACAAAACATGCACTTGCTCATTAAAATCTGAACTACATGCTTTAATTTTTAGATATACATTAATGGCTTTTTTAATTATATGATACACAGATAATGAGTAATGGAATCTTCAAGAGCCCATTACATAGAGTGGTGACAAACTCAGAAAGGGAGAGGTGTTCATTGGCTATTTTCTGCTTTCCAGATCCAGAGAAAGAAATTGGACCTGTCGACAAGCTGGTGACTGAATCGAACCCAAGATTATACAAAACGATTAAGGATTATGTTGGTAACCACTTCCAGCGCATCCAGCAAGCGAAAACACCAATTGAAGCAGCAAAGATTTGAACGATGTTCTTCAACATTGAGGCAGTCTCCTTAAGTAGTTTCATATTTCTATATATGTATTAAGCATAATAATTGCTCACTAGGGCTTGCTTTTATTTCACTTGTTTGTTTTGAATATCAATTTTTAACTGTCAAAGTGTGATCGCCCGTAAATTTGCATGTCACTAAATAATGGGTTTGAATCTTGTTAGTGTGTGGACCCACAATTCTACTGGAATAATTTTAGTCAGCTAATAAAATATTTTAATTATTTAGCAATAAAATTATTTTGACTTAATTATATTTTTATCTATATAATTAGATACAATGGTCAATTTAGTTCTTATACTTCAAAACCGTAAAATGTTATCTCAAACTTCTAAAATCATGCAATGTAGTATCTACTATCAAATTTAACTTAACAAAAAATAATGTTACTAACGGCTACTACGTAGCTTGTTTACTTCTCATAACAGACAAATAAAAAATTGTCAAGTGTCTTATTGTTATAACCTGATAGTATAGTATTTGTTTTGAAATATTTTTATGTAATTTGTTGCCACTAGTCGGATAAAATTTTATACATACAAATATATATATACATGAAACTAGAAAATTAATTTTTACTCTATCATTAATTCATTTAGAACTTAAAATTTAAAAGTGTAATTATATTGTGTGTGAATAAAAGAGTAAATTAGAATATATATATATATATATATATATTCATTTATTTATTTATATGAGACAAGATTAAGAATACATCGTACAATTATATTTTTGACTTTGTATATTTTATTCTTTGTCTTTCTTTGTTTTATTTTTCCTTGTTGGCCGACTTTGTTTCTCTTGTGCTGCTCCACCAACTTTGCTATCATTGCCCCTAATTTTTGTTCCCTGTATTGAAAACTTTTCATCACCATTATTGCTCTAGAAAATTCTACTTCCATCTTGTTCCACGAGAAGTTTTTTTTTTTGAAAGAATCTCCTTCCTTCCTTCCTTGTCTTTATCTAGCTTAGTTGATTAAAGAGGTTAAGAAACTAACTTTTGGCAGCCGGCATCCTGCTCTGTTTTGAGGAAAAAAAAACAGCTTGCTTTATGTCTCCTTGTAACAGTAGTAGTTGAAGATTTGGTCCTCCACTTGCCAGCTCTACTTGTCCTATGGGTGACGTGGGTTCTTGGGGCCAAAAGTGGCTATGATCAGGTATAACAAGACAGCTGGTTGTGCCCTACTTCTAACCTTGTTACAGCTGTGAAGTGTCCTTGTCTTGAGTAACAAGTGCAAAAACAATACTCCTGCCTTGCAAAGGGAGGGGTAATTTCTAACTTAAATGACTTAAATTGTTAGCATGAAATACTTTTTTATTGTATGATGACAAATAATTGTGGAGTTAAGCCGATATGAACAAAAGAGATTGAAAGATGAACTTGGCTTACAAGCTTTTGAATAACTCATAACTTTGTATAATGAAAATCTATAGATGTGTAGAGGTAAAGAAAGACTCACTATTTCTAATTGGAATATGATTCTTGAAACCAATAGATTTAGGGAAAGATAGGCCTTAGTAAATTGAAGACCATGTGAAAAGCCCTAATAACTTAACTAAACTGAAATCAAACTGATCATAACTAGGCTTGTTCCATAAAAATAGGGATGTACCAAAGTACTATTGGACACTGATACTTATTTAAACTTGGATTATTCAATTAATGACTAATAACTTCCAAGAGCACTTTTATTTGGATTCAAATGACTTCTTGTATTTGGATATTGGCTTGTAAAGAGAATAAAACTTCTCCAACAACCCATTATTATTGCCTTATCTAAATGCAAATAAAAGAATTAGAAAAATTATAGTATTTTGACCTAAAAGAAAATATTATTTTTATAACCAATTAATTATTATTTATGGATAATGACTCCTTAACTAGCAATTAGCAGTGTATTTGATATTTATATGATGTGGATACTTGAGGGTGGTGGAATTATTCTTGCCTCAGTCTACATATTTGTACACTAAAGCTGAAGCATGCAATAGGTACAAGCATTCCACGAGCATATACATATATTATATAGGAATGAAAAATATACTGATAAACATGTGATGCATACACAGACATACACATTTGTAGTCATACAAGTAGAAAGGTGAATAAAGGTTAGAGATTGATGGTGATCTATCTTTCTAACGGGAATATGCATGCTATCTTTATCCGTGAAGATGGCAGGTGCTATGCTTGTGTCTTTGAAATGATGCTACCCAGAAATTAATACAATTAGCACTCTTGATTTTCACTAACATTGTAATAAAGTTTATATTTATATTCAGGTAAGTAATCTTGTGGTTTAATCTTGAAAAAATTAACTTAAATGATTTCCCTTATTAACTATTGACAAGGAGCCTACATATCTTGTCTTGAAGGAGTATGAGAATTATATAAGCATTGAAATCTAAGGTTGGCAACAAGAAATTATGCGAATGCCTTATTTGTGTTCATGTGAGGATTTGAGTGAGTTCAAGACTAATTTTAGGAAAAGTTCCTAAATAAGAAAGACAAATAGCTTCCTAAAGATTATGTTTAAATTTGGTTTTGTTGAATAGAGTTAAGTTTGTAAATTGGAATCAAACATATCTCCAAATGGTTATGATAAATAAGTATTTGAAACTTTATAATTTTAGATTTTCATAATTAGGATGTTATAACTTGTAAAATTGATAGACTAAATAAGACTTGGAAAATGTAATTGCAGTTTCAGAAAGTGTTATTAAATCAACTACCAGAGTGAACGCAAGTGTAAGTGACAAATGAAATTGGTTAAAGGTGAGTGTTTAATTGTTACCCTTAGGTGGTTTGATTATTATGTATAATTGAATTAATTTGTTATATAGAAAAATAAGTAAGTGTAGTGTTTCAATGAGTTATTTGAATTATGTTTGAAATTGTTTGTGGTTGATTAGGGCCAACAAAGTGAAACGATTTGCGAAATGATTTTATTTTTTAAACTAAAATCCAGGTGCACCTAGGATGTTTTGATTGAATATTTTCATATGAAATTTTTTTTCTAACTCTAATAAGTGTTTTAAAAGATTTGAGTGCTCAGTCTTTATAGGTGGATTTGAAGAAGGGATTTAGTGATTATATTTATTCAATGATTTTGTTTCTGATTCTTTTTTGTGTGCCAGCACAAAATTGCTCGAGAGAGGTGGTGTGTGGGACTGAGTTACTTTGTTAGCCATTTGCTTGCTTTGTATGCTTTGATTGTGTTGTTTAGAATTATGAATTTTAGATAATTGAATTGAGTTATATATGTTGTAAAACATGTGATTCGTGACTTTATGAGAATTATACGTACTTGCTTGTACTATTGAATTAAAACATGAATACTACTACTTGAGATTAAATGATAATATATGTGCTTTGAGTGATGCTAGTACTCTTTGGGTACAATTTTTTACTCACAAAGTCCGTAGGACTCATTCTTTTCTTTGTCAATTTTTTTTAGTAACAGGATCCTAAGAACGGCTATTATCGATAACAGACTTTGCCAACTTTTTGGCAGCAAGGTAATTCTTTAGAATCTCAATATTGAAGTCAAATTATGAAAGTTTGTGGCCACATTAGGGCTGTAGAGTGTTTGGTTTTATGTTGTATAATAATCTAGTTGATTGTTATCATAATGACAAATGGAGCGGAGCTCCTTAGTTATATTGTATTTGTTGTGCAAAAACAAGAATATGTATTGTTTATATTTTGGGTATGTTCTACATTATGTGGAGTCTCTGCCAAAATTTTCAGTAAATATTACACATTCAGTTATAAGTCTATTTTTAAAATTTAATTAAGATTTTCTTGATTTAAATATAATTGGTTTGAGAGTCATGTGTGTGTAGTAGTAATAAAATCAAGGTTATGGAGAGTTGGTTATCCAATCTTCCAGCTAGTCATGCCTCCGAGAGGGGGTGTGACACTTATGACATAAAATTAAATAAATATTAAAAAAATTATACTAGTACTAATTTTAAAAAATTTAAAATATAACAACAACATTAAGAAAACAAATTCAAACTCTCCTAATTATAAATCCATGACAATTCATCCTCACTCCAATAAAGAATCATATGTATCATTTATTTCCTTATCTTTCACTCCAACAATGAAATCCTAAACAAAGACAAGGGAAAGAGCCTTTTCACAAGCAAACAAACCACACTAATTTGATTTGGATCTGACTCACTTACTAGAGGTTGTTAATGGAGTTGTCATTGGTCTATGTCAGCTAGGACGAAGGGTTTCTCATAGGGATTATAGAGGGCTTCTTCTTTCAAGACCTTATGTTGATATCTTAGCCCAACTTCTTACCCCCTTCGCCTTTTAGAAAGAGAATTTGTCCTTCTTGATTATTTTTGTAAGAAAAAAGAGACTAAGATTCTAGCCTGTCTTCTTTTTCCTCTTTGTTTTTATCATCTTGTTCCCTCAATTTTGAGAAAGAACAACAAGGAAACTTAACAAAAAACTTTGAATCTAAAGAATAAATCAAGTAGGTGTGTTGACCTAACCCAAAAAGGAATTTATGCAATAGGGAAGGTCAAAAGCTACATGAGATGATTGATTTTGAGGTTTTTTTTCTTGATTTAGCTATTAACACTGGGAAAGTTAATGATTTAAGTGGAAAATCTATAAGGACGATTTTTGGGTAGGATCGTGGTTTTTTGCTACCCACTTGTTCATAAACCTAGAGTTCCCTGAGGTGGAAAGAATGTTGCTTCTCTATCCATTTCAAAGGAAGTTATAGTAGGAGAACAACAGATGTCTAATGGGAAGATAAGGATGCTGAAGAACAAAAGAGATCTGGAGGTGGTGTAGATCTAGGACTCTGGGTTAGTGGTGTTTGCATTTGTTTTTGTTTTTTCTTTTCTAATTCTTTTGTATTTTGATACTTGTTCCTATAAAAATATATATATAATATTTGTCTTTCTAAAAAATAATAAAAATGTTTTTATTTTTATTTTTATTTAATTTTATGTCATAAGACATATGGTAATTTTTTATTTGTCCATTATGACACATGGATAAGCCACATAAGTACCCGCTTGTGACATGACATAATGTTAAGTTAAATTTGACAACATGGAACCAAAATTGCACAATTTTAGAAATTATGAGGATGATATTTTATGGTTTTGAAGTACAGGGACTAAACAAATCATTTTGTCTAATTATAGGGACTAAAATTATAATTAAGTCAATTTTTTTATTTATTATGTATCCATATTGCTATTATTGACAAAATAATTACTTTAATATAAATATAAATTAATTGCTTAAAGAGTTAAAGGAAATAATCTATATATATATATATTTCTTATAAAATATGTAGTGTGAAGATTTATAATTTCAAAAGTTTATGAAGATATTTTGCATCAAAACCAAATAAAATTAGATAGTTGTCCCTTGGATACTAGATCTGCCTTTCCTTTTTTGTTTTGAATATCAGTTTTTAAAGTGTAAAAGTATGACGCCCATAATTTTGAAAGTCGCTAAATAATGGATCATAATTTTGCATGTCGCTAAATAATGGATTTGAATTTTGTTAATGGAACCACAATTCTACTGGAATAATTTTATTCAGCTAATAAAATATTTTAATTATTTAACATTAATATTTTTTTTATTATGTACCCATGTTATTATTGATAAAATAATTACTTTGATGTATATAAAAAATTAATTGCTAAAGGAGTTAAAGGAAATAATATATATATATATTTATTAGACAGATTCAGTGTCAGGGCCAGCCCAGGTGTCACGGGTTGACTTTTGCTAGCACGCAAAGACGCCTATGTAGCACTTGCTAACCCTTCATGGGTAGCAAGTCAACTTCTCAAATACCCCTCGGGTGTCAACTGGCAAGGCTAGTGCTCAACGATGTAAGCAAAATGTAGCAAGAAAGCAAATACAACACAGTTTGGAAGAAAAGGCTTTAACTTCTCATTAATTGAAAAACTATCAATTTACAATGCTATCAAAATGAGAACGACATGTCCTCGACATGGCTACGACATAGGCAAATGGCTTGGTGTAAGAGGAGTTACAAGCAACATCATGGCCTTTGACACTCATACAACAAGCTCGTGTATAACTTTGAATTTTCTCACATATACACCCCCTCCTAAAGAGCTTTTTGCCCCATAGTCCCTCTGGCAGGAGGGAACATCATATTTCCCAGTTGCCAGACTACCCTTGGCTACCTATTTACAAAAATGCCACCATGTCATGACATATGCCTAGTTATCCACAATGGTGCCCATCACAAGACAAGCGGCCATGTGCGATATGCACTGGACAAGCTTGGGTTGTGACACCAAGCTATGACCCTGACTCAGTCTTTGGAAAAAAAATTTACAAGGCTTATATTTAAACCTTTTTATGTAGACTTGTTATGGGCCTCTCTCAAATAATTTACCAAATGTCTAAAACCAAGCCAAATCTAAGTAAAAGTCTTTAATTAATTTTTTTTTTAAAATATCTTAACCTTAAGCTTGCGTTACAATCTCAAAAGAGAAGGGCACTACCGTTTGTCATATCGTGTCTCTGTGCTGCCTAGTGTCTCCTGTTGTATTAAAAATCAGTGGGGTGTAAAAATATTTGGTGTAGAGGCAGATCATGGTTGAGGTGAGGTCTAAATTTCAAAGTTCACTAGTCAGAAAATAGGTAGAATAGAAGTGGGTTACTATTCTTATTTATAGTTCAAGCTCAAGAAACATTTTTAGTAAACCAAAAAATAATTATTTTTATAATGATTAAATGATTGAGAAATAAGGTGGATAATTATCACTAATTGGAAATCATCCTTTCGACAACAAATTATTATAATGCCAGCTAGCTGCCCACTAAGAAAACAACAAAGAGACTAGTTCTTTCATTGTCAAAATTGAATCTCACTACATGAATGTTATGATATATTAAAATTTATTTGATGTTAACAATGCTTAAACTATTTTTCTTTTCTTATTTTTCAAGGGTAACGAAGAATATATTATTATTTTTTATTTGAATATTTGGATCCCTATTTTTATTGGTGATGAAAGACATAAAATATTTAATTTTAAGTGATTATTTAGATCCCACCTTCATGGGTGATGGATGACGTAAATTTTTTTTTGGCCTGGGCTACATAAAGTTCATGGGTCCACCTCTACTTCTTATAAAATATGAAAAGTATGAAAACTCTTGTATAATTTTAAAAGTTTATGAAGATATTTTGCATCAAAACCTAATAAAATTTAGATATTTGTTTGTCCATTGGATACTAGATCTGGGTTTTTCCTTTTTCATGTTAGGATTATGACCTAAATGATTATTTGGTAGTTTCTTAATTAATTTATTCTTGGTGCGTAAGAAAAACTAATTAGATGATGGTTGTGATTTTCTAATTAGGTTTAACTTGGCGGGTATATAAGTAAATCTAATTAGATTATTGTAGGGTTTTCATAAGTGGAGGAAAAGTAGTTGTTTGGAAGTCCTGTTTAGTATAAATATATAGGCTTGTGAGAGTTGTAGGTATCAGATAGAAAGCTAATATTTGTGAGATCCCGAGTAGGAGTGCAAGAGAGAGATATAGGGAGAGTGATGAGAATACTATGTGTATAGTTCTACTCTTTTAATGTAATTTTTCTTGAAATTACATTAGTGATGAGAATACTATGTGTATTAGTAAATTAATTCTTTTCTTATATGTGCATGCAAGCAAAAAGTCGAACCACGTTATATCTTGTATTTTATTTTTCATCTTCTCTTATAATTATTCTTTGTTTTTTTTTACAATATCTTAAGAGGGAGGTATGTAGAATTAAATACTTCCCTCACTTGTCCATACCTCACGCCTTCATTAATTACTTTGTCCTCCCTTTTTTTCTTCTTCCTTTATTTCTGTGACCAAACCCGTTCCTTCTCCTTTTCTTTTGCAATAACAAGCCACAAATTTGTGTGGCTTCCACCTTTAGGGTCAATACGGAGAGAAAAAGAAGGAAAGGCGTTATGTCTTAGGGTGGGTGTGGTTTAACTTTTAATATTTGAGATGTTATTTGGTTTGCAATCTATATTTTTGGTATTGTTTGGATAATTTTAAAAACTGATGTTGCAGAATATAGGATTGAGATTTTTTATTTTTTATTTTTGGGTATGTAAATTACAAAAAATAACTTTCATAAGTAATCTTATAAAATTATTGAAATAGTGAAAAAAAAATTAAAACAATACTTCAACTAAAAAAATGCCATCAAGAGCATTTTTGACCATACTATCAAATTAAAAAAATAAAATTTAGTAAAGAACACTTTCTCTCCCTGTGATTTGACATTTTTCAAAATGCATATATATGGTTTAATTTGTCCAAAAACACTCCTCATAGTTTGGATCAAAGTATCTTTATATAGAATCTATCCAAATTAACAGTTTTATGACTAAAATATCAAAAAACCTAAACTAAACATCAAATTTAGCAATATATGCTATTGGCATAAGAAAACTCAACACATAAATCCCTCCTTATTTTTGAATTTCTATCTGTTTCTCTCTTCTCTCTCCGTCTGCGTCCCTCTAGCACAAGTTACTGAAAACTCTCTTATAATTTAGGAACTATCCTTGGCCTCAAATCCTTCTGAAGCTTTTTAGCCTCTTTGTACATACAATTACTATTATTATTATTATTTTTTGTTTCTTTTTTTAGTTTGTTAAGTCTTATATTTATAAAGTAGCCACCTCCTTACATATTGAACAATCCTAATATATTATGGATTATGCTAACATTAGGATTTAATCATAATTAAATCTAATGCCTAACAAAATATGGCAATTACATGATTGCCCCAAAACTCTTCTTAGTCAAATATCGTTCTATTGTGTGTGACCTCTTAGGTTCAAACTATTGATGGTAATAGGCATGTAACTTTTACATATTTATTATATTGGACAATGTCCAACTAAATTAGAACTCATTTTAATTATTTATATTAAAACTCTTTTTAATTAACCCTTTCATTAAGATTAATTAATTAATCATCAATAGATAATTACTTAACTATCAAGGTTTTCTTCAAGTCATGATTGGTGCCTAGTAGTACATGATGACTACCCATAATAATATGAATATGGCTATGAACCTTTTGAATCTTTCTCTTAACAGTCACCATGCAATTCAATCATTCTATCATGTAATATCCCGATTAAATTTATTTGAGTATGAAAATAATGTCAAACCCTAAATTTAATCATATGTATCTAATCTTAAGATTATAACTTCATTGGACAAATTAGAAACTCATATTCTAATATCCACCATGCTATGGCCATAGACTTTAAGTTAAATCTTTTATAGACCACATAAGACATTCTCTCTTTTCTACTGAGAGTGATATATCCTTTACTGCATATTCACATACCTCTATATGCAAGTGCTTATACCTAATTACTACTTCTTAGGTGACTCATTAATAAAATCAGAAATAGTATCAAAGTATAATGACATACATACAAGATAACTATGATGTCTCAAGGCAAAGGACTATTTGCACAACTGTAACATGAGAACCACCTATTGACATGTAGAGAAACTCCATATAGGTGTTCTCAGTTAAGTCAGTTCAGTGAACTCATTCTCTAATTACCACCTACATATTTTAGTGTCTCATAAACAAGTGACTATGAGATTAGTCACGCTCAATTTTTTGAGCCAACTAGATATGTAATAATCTATCCTTATTTAATAATGCCTTACTTAGTGATCTTATGATTAGGAATATTTAAGAATTAAGCTTAAAGGAAATACACCTCATTAGCATGATCTCATCATAATGCTTATTTCCATTACTTTAATTCTTTGGGCTCGTGATGGTTAATTAATAACTCTTATACATGATAATGTTTGTCACTTATTCAATTAAATGAATATTAATATTTATTAATAATAATATGAATAAGATTATATATAAAATAATATGTCACAACATCACATATCATTGGCTTTAGGTTATATTATTAACAGGTAGTACAACTTATGGCATTTTAGGCTCAAACTCGAAAGAGCAAACTTCCTTTTCAGAATATACCTATGTGCATCAGATCAGAATCAGAGACTTTTTCTTAGCTTCTCAACATAACTATTTATTATATAGCACTAGATTTATTCGATTGATGAGTGACACACAAATTATTTTGTTTTACTTTTTTATTTTTTTATTTTTTATTTTGTGAGATTTATTATTAATAACATTATAAATTTATATTTATTATTTTATTTTAAAATTATTATATATTGTGAATTTTTAACTTAAAAAAAAAAAAATTTATCACATACATTAGATTTATTCAACTGTAGCATATTGTAAGGCACACTTGAGCTTAACGGTTGAGGGGTTTCTGTAACGTCAAGTGTTCGAGTCCGTAGGAAAACACTTGTGGGGAGTGTAGTATAAAATTGCATAAATAATAAATACCTTTGAAATGCTTGAATCGAGTTAGAATTTATCTTTCCTTAAGACTATATTTGCACCCTACTTGCAATAGGTTACAAGAAATAAGTCTCTCAAGATAAAACAGACTCTTAATAGAAGCTATAACTTGAAAAGAAAAAGAAAGAGAAGAAGAAGAGATTTTTTAAAAAGGGTTAACCATGTTAATTTTATAGGCTTTCCATTAAAAAACATTTTTATTTATATGAAAGTTAAAATACAAAAGAAAGTGTATTTCCATTTAATCAAAAAGTAATGAATTTTGATTAAGTCAAGCAGCCATAAAAATTCCTATAGGTTTTCATGAAAAACCTTTATTGTTCATAAAGAAATTAATTTTATGAGAACAAGTGTCTTTTTACTTATGGAAAAAATAATGACTTTTTGTTTAAGTCACAATAACTAATCTTCTCTATTATCAATACTTTAATAACTATTCATATACAAGTTATTTTATGAAAGAAATGTATTTTCATTTAAGCAAAAAGTAATGACTCTTGGACTAAGTCAAATTAATTTAATAACTAGCGAAAATTCCTAACAATTTCCTCCAATTTTTAGAGTATTGAAACTACTTTGTAAGTGCCTATTTCTCTTGACACCATTGGTTGGTTGTATAAGGTGTCCTTAGACTTGAACATTTTTTGGTAATTATAAAATTTCAGAATCCAAAGTGTCCTAAGACTTGAACTTGGTAATCTTTAGATGACATAATATATATTACTCATCCATACAACTTTCCAATTAGAAATTCTACTTCCCACACATTAATGGTTATGTGCTATATCTTAGATATTCATATATGTCTTTGAGACAAGCTTTCTAATCTCGCAAAAGCAGCAACACTTCCAACATATACATAGGTGAATCTATAAATGCATTTTATGATTTGTACTTTTCCCTTATGACATAGATTCAATAAAGGTTAAACATACCCCCTATTTTTTTCATTCTAACATGCGCTTACTTTGAGATGACTTAAAGGTTCTTTAACATTTATATTTGTACAATGCATAAACTAGTTTTAATTATGTGTTCATTTCCATTTGAAACTTGAAGATTAGGATTTTTACTAACAGTTTAGTTGGTTTCCCACATAAGTAACCTATCATTTTAAAAGCTTTAAATAAAACCCATCTCCCGGAAGATTTTCATATCATATCCCTGCCTAGGCAATTTGCAAAGAGTCTGTCAATATTTTTCCTTGACTTTGTGATAAAACTTCATTTAATTTACTTTGGGATCATACCGTCCACATCAATATCAAGATCCTTAAAGTTGATCTTAGAACTTTAGCAATTATTTGTCTTTTAGGTGAATTAACGTTGAAATACCATTTTCAATGAACTTTGTATTTACCGTTAACGTTTTTAACAATGTTAATTGTAACACCTAGGATCACTATTAAAATAACATCAACATCACCTTTTCGAATGCAAGTTTAAATTCTCTCATCATATTGATATATATTTGTTATACAAACTTGCACAATAATATCGATTTCAAAACAATATTTCCATTGTACCATTTTTTAGTAACATTCTTTTCAATCCCAATTTTAAATGATTTCAAAAATCCATGGAGTAATTCATATCCATACTCTAATATACCGAGTATCAATCCAATAAACATTCAATATTAAATTTAACAAATATCTACATAATTTTAATCAAGAAAAATTCTCCAAACTAGTATTACCACTAGTCACATCTTAAGGTATAATAATCAAGGAATAACTATTTCTATTTATACCTTAAAGAATTTTAAAGGAAATTAATGGTATATCATTTATAATTTTTAGATTTGTCTATCAATACAATTTATTCTTTGAAGTTGCATCAAATTCTACAAAATGCAGGATTTTGACAACTCTAACCTTACCTTAGTTAATTAAACATAACTTTCTCTAGGAAAAATGAAATCCAATTCCGTTTTTTAGGTTTATTAATAGTAAAGTATATCTACCTTTCTTATTTAGAAACTTTTCTAAAAAATAGTCTTGAACCCACTCAATGCCTTACATGAACCCAAAATAGGGCACTAAAAATCCTACATTACCTAGCCAAAGTTTAACAGCTTTAACTAACAATGTACTTGGAACCAAGCTACAAAATTTTGTAGATAACCTTTCAAGATCCTAAGCTACACTTCCTATTTTAAACTCTTAATGTAATTCAGCCTCGAAAGCACCCAAAATACAAGGTTTTTCTAGCCCACGAAATCTGGCCCTGCACCTCTTCAAGAACCCTTTTTCCAACATTTTCTAACACTCTACTCACAACTAACCCTATTTTGATCATACCCTTTACTCACTTTCATCAAATCCTCAACTTACTACATTAGTTAATTATTCTTTGCTCTTACTATGAACTTTTTATTCAACTCAACTAATATTTAACCTCCTAAGAATTGAATAAACCAAGTTTTCACTCATAAAGTTTTCCCATTGTTTTGTGTGTATGAATATATACCTATACCAATAGTTCAACATAAATCCTCAATTTCAATCATATTCATACTCCGATTTGCATTTAAATTAAACTCACTACTTAATATATATATCAAAACTTGAATTAGACTATATTCATATCACTTAGCTCAATACCAAAATTTATTTTTTTCAAAGTTTCAAATAACCGCTCAATATGTTCTTTATTCAAAACTTTTATTCATTATCCTATCCATTCCTAAATCTAATTCATTAAACTATCATTAATCTTAAAATAATTGAAATTTTAAGCTAGGAAACTACCATATTGTCAAGAGAAGTTACTTCAAGCACCAAGAGCCTTGTTGCCCTTTGTAACACTCCCACGAATTGAACCAAGGAGGGAAGCAGGTGTTGCTTTCCTTATTTCCCCCAAGGTTGAACTAGAACATGGCACCAACTTGTTGCTTTGCTGCTACCCTCTTCACCTAGAACCTTCACGACAACAAGTAGTCTTCTAGGTTGGCAGCAACGTCCAACCCATCTCAAACAAGTTTCAAGTCTTGATTATGGCAAGATTTAGTTCACTTCTACCCATCAAACAAGTGAGTTTGGTTGGCCCATGGAGAAGTCTTGCTTACTCCTCATTAATCTTCTCACGACTGGACTTGGTTTGGCTGAAAAAAAAAAATAAATAAATAAATAAAAATAAAAAAAGACCAAGAGGAAGGGCAGAACTGGATAAAGGAAGGCATAAGGAAAAAGACTACCTTCCCCAAGCAAAACCTATGGCTGAATCTTTACAACTGAGCAACCTTCCAAGTTCTTGCACCTCTAATTCGCCACACAAGGCTACTGTACTCCAAGCATCAATGGCTACTACAACCCTAAACAAGACAACCCAAAGTCACACCTCCTAGGATGATTGCAAGAACTCAGTTAGCTAGAGACTCAAAGCTAAGAAGTCAAGATAGAAACAAGAAGGAAAAGAGAAGAGTTTTGGTTGCAAGAGGAAGGTTTCCACTATGCTGCAAGGTCTCTCCCAAGCTAAGCATGAAAACAAAACAGGGCAGCAACTTGGAAGACTCAGGAAGCTGACGCAAGAAAAGAAAAGAAAGGTGGTGGAAAGGATGAAATGGCAGAGAAGAAACGGTGGAAATACAAAGAAATTAAAGGAAGGATAAAGACCAAAAATTAGACAAAAATTAGAAAAGAAAAAAAAAAAACTAAATTCTAGTCAATCATTAAAAGTTATGGTTGAGATTTTATATTAAAGATATATACCACTTTGTATATATATATATATCCCACAATTATTTCCTCTCTTATCACTTTAATTATATACTCATTTGATTATCAATAAAATTTACGCAATTGGATTTTAAGTTTTATTTTAACCAATAAAGTAGTAAAAATTTCAATAAATTTTGTATAGACGTTTTAAAGTGTACACAAACATTCTAGAGTGTAAATTAAAAATATTGGGTTATTACATTTAATTTAATTGACTACAAATTTATCTACTTTTGATCAACAAATTGTACATAAACTTTTAAAACACACACCAAGATATCGACTTATAACATATCTGGTTGTATTATTATTTAATTAATTTGTTTATGTATTTATTATTTTATAACTAAAATTTGCACATTACCTCAAACTTAAGATAATGTAGCTTAGGATCTTGAGATGATGTCTACAAAATTTTGTAGCCTGGTTCCAAGTATAATTGTCGGTAGATTTCTAGACTGCAGCTAGGTCAATCCATAAGTGTTCTTCGGGGGTTAGGGTTGGAATTAGCTCAGGACCTTTGAATAAAAGTTGTTCCAAACATCTTGAAACACTGGACTGGAGAGTTTCGTAAATTAATTTCCAAGTATGAGAATTCTATATACATCGGAAATCTAAGGTTGGAAACCAGGAATTTTTCGAGTGCTTTATTTTTGTTTATGTAAAGAATCAAGTGAGTTCTAGGTTGATTTCAAGAAAAATTTCTAAATAAAAAACCTAGATAACTTGCCAAAGTTAATGTTTTAACTTGCTTTTGTTAAATGTGATTAAGCATGTAAGTAAGAATGAACATATATTCAAGGGGGCTGTGAAATGCCTAAAACTTTAAATAATTAACTGTACTAATATACACATCTAAATAATGCATTTGATACCTATCTAGAAAACTATACTTGTTTATTAATAAATCCATTGAACAAAATTGGATTTTCTTTTTCCTAGAGAAAGTTATGTTCAATTAACTAAGGTAAGGTCAGAGTTGTCAAAATCCTGTATTTTGCAGAAGTTGATGCAACTTCAAAAAATAAACTGTATTGATATACAAATCTAAAAATTACAAATGATATACCATTATAAAGCTGCATGTGTCTAGTTTTTAATAAATTTTACAAAACTAGATTTGGAATTCCCTAGAGGAAGATATAACTGTTAAAGTGAACACTAGTCCAAACCCCAAGTTTGGATAGTTTCAACATCTTTAACTCACTCGTGTTTTCTAACTTTTCTAATAGTTTCTCTCTACCTTATGCATTATCAACCTTACCACATAAAGTACAATTTATAATACTTTACATATAGTAGCTTAATTGAAAACTTTCATAAAAAAACCTATGTAAGCTTAGTAATTAAAAGGTTATAACAATAACATTTATGAACTAAGTATTATTTGGAAATATGAATTTCAGTTCTGGATCCTAATATGGATCGGATGAGATGCGCGAACGCAAGTGCAAGTGACGAATGAAATCAATTGAAGGTGAGTGGTTAATTGTTGCCTTTAGGGGCTAGATTATTATGTGTAATTAAATAAATATGCAAGTGCAATGTTTTAGTGAGTTATTTGAATCCTTCTTGTTTGAAATTGTTTGTGATTTATAAGGGCCAACAAATTGAAATTTTTCTA
Source organism: Quillaja saponaria (assembly GCA_029379385.1). Classification (NCBI taxonomy): domain Eukaryota; kingdom Viridiplantae; phylum Streptophyta; class Magnoliopsida; order Fabales; family Quillajaceae; genus Quillaja; species Quillaja saponaria. The sequence continues at coordinate 18,270,531 of CM055613.1, read as the reverse complement.
AGAAATGATTTTTTTATTTTCGGAACTAGGATCCAGGTGCACCTAAGATATTTTGATTTAATATGAGAAATTCTGATTCTGACAATTATTTTAAAAGAATTGAGTGCTCAGCCTCGGTGTGATAGATTGTGTATGGAGAATTAACTTGTTATACAGGTGCATAAATGCCCGGTTGGGGGAGATATTGTTGTGCGGGGTTGAGTTACTCTTTTGGCCCTTTGCTTGCTTTGTATGCTTTGATTGCCTTGATTGTTTTAGTTAAGTGTGTTTGTAAGTGTTATGTTTCTGTAACTAAGTAAGTGCAACATTAGTGGTTTTGTGATTTAGAATATGCTGATATACTAAATGATTATAGTATTATAATATATTATATTACTTATGTTGAATGATGCTAGCACCATTTAGGTACAATTTTCCACTCACTGAGTCCATAAGACTCAGCCCACTTATGTGGTTATTTTTTTTAGTAACAGGATCTTGAGGATAGCTATTACTGATAATAAACTTTGCTGAGTGTTTGGCTGTAAGATAATTCTTCCGAATCTCAATCTTAAAGTTAAAGGGAGAAAATTTGCAGTCACACTAGAGCTGTGAGGTGTCTGGTCTTATATTGTGTAATAGTCTAGTTAGTTGTTATTATGATAAGAATTGGATCAAAGCTCCTTGTTGTCTTTGTTGTTGTAATTGTTATTGTATAACGTTAGGAAAGTGTTTTTAAATTATATGGGCATGTTCCACTTTACAAGGAACCTTTGCCAAAATTTTCAATAAATTGTTATTTATTTCAATAAACAAACTCTTACAGTTAATTTTTGTTTTATAAGTTTTTTTTACTTTTATTTATTGGTCTGGTTAAGAGTCATAGTTGCTTCTTTGTTTTGGAATCAAGGGTTACGGAGGTTTGGGTTATCCATTTCTCCGACCAGTTATGCCTTTGTAAGAGTTATGGCAATTTAACAACCAACTATCATTACACAGTCAAAACAAATTGACAAAAGAACTACAACATTTCAAGCAAACCTATTAAAACAAATAAACTTCTTGTCTAGCCAATCTTATATCCGCATTTTAGCTTCCAAGAAGAAGGCATTCGATAAAAGCTTCATTAAATTCAAACCAACAAGTGGATTCGATTTAACTCGCCACTGAACTACACCTTATACTACTCATATGTTACGTTATATGATTAATAGTTAGCTAACTACTCTGCAGCACAAGATCACATCTTAAAACCACACACAACCTATCCAAATCCTTTAAGAACATATACAAATCTTAAATAAAGTTTATACTTGAAAACCTAAACAGCTGCATTTTCTTGAAACCGTACCGTAACAAATATCTAAGTGTCTTACCTATCGGTTTAATAAGGTGTGCATATAAATTGTGGGTGAAGGTTATTGCACATCCAAAATTAAGGTGATTTAGATTTGATTCTTTTAACCAATAAGTGTGTTGACTCTAGGATTCGATATTTAATATCAGGATTAGCCTGTAAACTTGACATTGAGAAGGGAAATTTTCATATCTCATAAGAAGAAAGTTCGGAAGGAAATGGATGAACTACACGTGTATATGTATTTTCACTGTCCATTTCGTGGAAAAATAAGTATGTTCAAAATGGGTTTCTTCAATAATTCATATAGTCTACATAAAGTAGATCTTTTATTTCCTTTTCTCCCTATTGTTCCCATTTAAATCTTAAGTATAATAGTTTTACAAATAACTGTCTATTTAGTTAAACTAAAATGAAGGATTTTCCTCTTACATGGTTACTATTGCTATATTTAAAATTTTAACTAAATTACTCATGGTTCTTTACAACTTAGTTTCTTATTAAAGACGTCTAAAATCTGATTAACTCCTGACCGAAACCAATATTTTAATATCTCACACAACTACTACATGTTATCATGTCAAAACAAACATAAACTATTGCACGCTCATGTATCATATAAGGTTCAGGGTAGTACATTAGAGAATCACAACTTGAAGTTTTAGGATGAATTAGAACGTATCACTAAGTCTACATACGCCACAAGTAACGTACGCAAATAAAGTAACAAAATCTCACATTTGTAGTCATGGACCTCTAAACCATGCTCTGATACTAACTTGTCACACTTCTCACGTAGGCATGCCTGGTTGAATGATTGAATAACCAAATGTCTATAATCCTGACTTTACCACTACTAAACACAAATGACTATCGAAACAATTTTATTTAAAACCAATAAAATCTTTACATAATTAAATTTAAAATATAAACTTGTTACTAAATATATAATATTTATTGAAAATTTCTACAGAGGTTCCTCATAAACATGTCCATATAATGTAAACAATATATATTCCTTTTTTTTTTATACAATGACAACAATAACCACAAAGACAACAACAAGGACAACATGGAGTTAATAACAAATAACTGGAATACTACATAACATAAGACTAGACACCCCATAGCTCTAGTGTGACTACAAACTTTCATGGAGTTAATAACAAATAACTGGAATATAGAATATTTAAGTATGAGATTCTGAATTTTAACTTGCTGCCAAAAACTCGGCAAGCCCTTTATTAGTGGTTGATGTCCTTTGACAACTGCTACTAAAAAAAAAAAAAACAAAGAGGGTTGAGTCCTACGGACTTAGCGAGTGAAAAATAATATCCAAAGGGTACTAGCATCATTCAACACAAGTAATATAATTTATATATCAGCATATTATAAATCACTAAGGTTACGCTTACGCAGTTATAGAAACATAACACTTAACAAGCATAGTTCATTTAGTACACTGTATAATACAATTAAAACAATCAATGCAATCAAAATATACAAAGCAAGCAAAAGGCCAACAGAGTAACTCATCCCCACACACCACTTCCCACCGGTTAGTTTTGTACCTGCACACCAAACAGAATTAGAAACAAAATCACTGAAATCAAAATAACTGAATCCCTTCTTCAAATCCACTCATCGGGGCTGAGCGCTCAATTCTTTTAAAATACTTACTGGAATCAAAAAAATTTAGATTAGAATATTAAATCAAAATGTCCTAGGAGCACATGAATTTCATTTTTGAAAATAAAATCATTTCGGAAAACATTTCACTTAGTTGGCCCTTATCAACTACAAATAATTTTAAACAAACATAATTCAAATAACTCATTGAAACACTAAACTTACTTATTGTTATCCATATAACATATTTATTCAAATACACATACGATTACACATAATAATCTAGCCACCAAGGGGTAACAACTAACCACTCACTGGTTTACAATCATGCTCATTACTTCCTCTTGCACTCAGTGTCTCATCAGGTCCACATTAGGATCCGAAACTGAAATTCATATATCCACATAGTACTTAGTTTATAAATGTTATAATTATAATCTTTTAATTACTAAACTTATATATCAACTTATATGCATTCCTTGAAACTAAGTTTGTTTAGGTAATTTAATCAATTCCTTATAGGACACTTGATTCTATCTCTTGTATGTATATTTTATATATATGTACATATCAAGAAATTAATACTAACTCATACTTTCCACATTTTCATTTTCTAGAATTGAATCTAAATTGAGTTACTCTTTTTAAATTTATCCAAGAGCTTGAATCATGTCATTTCAATACTAATACCTTTAAATTCTAAAAATTATCTTGCCTTAACCACATTTTCTTTATTCTTGCTTTTAAGCTATTTATTCAAGTTTGTATACTACTTAACTTTTAAGATTTCATTTTACCAAGTTTCCCCTTTTAGGCATTTTATAACTACCTTGAGGATATGCTTGCCTCTACATTACATAATTAACCAAATTTAATAAAACCAAGTTGAAACATTAAATCTAGGAAGTTAACTAGCTTTCTTATATAGAAACTTCTTCTAAAATCATCATTGAACTCACTTAATTTCTCACATGAACAAAAACAGGGCTCTTGTAAAATTCCTAGTTGTCAATATCAGACTCCGAGGCTTATAAAATCTTCATACTCGGGAATTAAATTACAAAAATTTCCAGTATAGTTTTACAAGAGGTTAGGAACATTTCATATTACGTACTATACTCCGAAATCAACCTTTAAGACCCCCTAACATCAGTTACTATAAAACAGGTACAGTAAGAACCCGAAAATCATAGTCCTGAATTCCAATACCTCTAAAATACAAACAACATGGAATTAAGATCTGCACCACTCCAAATTTACTCTTTAGTATGTTAAAAAAAACTTTTATTTAGAGGCCCTAAGCTAATTCTAAACATAACCACTGACAAAACCTCCTGCACTGACTGTAGCTCACTAAAAAACTATCATGGACCTAGCTGCAGTCCAATAGTTGTAACGATAAATATACTTGGCACCAGGCTATGAAATTTTGTAGTTAACATCTAAAGACCCCATGATAGACTTTCTCTTTAGAACTATTAATTTAATTCATCCCCAAAAGCACTCGAAATATAAGATTTCTCTAACTTGCGAAATCTGGCCCTGCATCCCCTCTAAAACCACTTAACTCTCATTTTCCAACTCAACTAACCCTCCTTAGTTCATACTCATTACTCACTTTCATTAACTCCTTAACCCACAACATTAACCAACCATTTTCTACTCTTGTTTATGAACTTTTTATTCAAATTCCAACAACTAATCACCAAAATTTAAATCTACCAAGTTTTATTCAAAAGGTTATAACTAGATTTTTGTAGCATTATATCAAACATCTTGAATGCATGATTTCTTTCCATTGGTGTGTGTGTATGTGTGTATTTATATCTATATATCCCAATAACTAACATACCACATCAATTCAACCTTATTTATATTCCAATTATTACATTCAAAGTAAAGTTAGTTGTTTCAAATCATTCAAAGGCTTAAATTCTGAAATTCAACATTTATATACTTTCTTGTTTTCACTTAATTAACTCCTTACTCTTTCTAATATTTTCAAGTTCTAAATTATCCTCCTAAAGTCCATAAATTCCAATTCTTAATCAACTACCAAATGATAAAAGTTCTAGTTCAAGAGAAAAACACTATTTAATTGGACAAGGAACAAGGAAATACCAACAAAGGAAGTTGAAGGTTGCATTTATGGTTACTGCCATAAGGAAGGTAGGCTACCAAGGATGGAACGTCTATTTGTCCTTGCTGCCTTCTCCCTTGGCTGATTTTTCATTAGTATACACGTGCACAAGGGTCACACACACGAGGAGCAAGTTGCCTAGATCAAGAGGAGAAGTGATGCCAACTGGCAAGCAAGAAAATCACCTCACAAATTGCAAAAAAATAGGGGAATCTATAGCCAAAACAAAGGTTATCCCATCCCTAAACTGTGGTTGGTTGTAGTACCAAGAAAGGAGGGAAACATCCCTCCACAATAATGAAAAAGGAAGAAGAAAGGAAGTGAGGAGTCTGTCATCCAAAGAGGATGGCATTCATACCCCAACTAGAGAAGAACAAAAATTGTTGCCTTTACAAGAAGGAGACCTCGGTAGCTACACCTCCAGGCAGAACAACCAATAGAAAGAAAGAATTCTCCAAAGCCAAAAGGAAAAAGAAAAGAATAGGAATCATATCCTTGTCTCGGCTGCAACTAGAATGAAGCAGAAAAATCTAGAGCCAAATATGGCGGTGGAAGGAAGGTATGAGGAACATTCGGCCAAGCTAAGAAGAGAAGTAAAGTAAGGTAAAAAAAAATTAAAAAATCCAAAGTCAAGGTCATATGTTTTTAAACATGTGGTGGCAAATGAATTGTATATACATGTGTGTGTGTATATATATATATATGTATATTTATCTTGAATATGTGGTTCAAATTTATTCTTAGTTTTATATATATATATATTGAGAATTTTACTTTTAACATGATGAATGTCAATGTTACGCAACTTTGTCTTATTAAAATTTGTGAAGAAATTGAGAATATATTGATAGAAAATTTTTATTAAAAAAAAAAAATCATTAATGAATTTGTTTAATTAATATTATGATAGATATAATAATTAGTGTTTTTGTGTTTTCTTTTTTATTATTATTTACATGGCTAGTAGTATGTAAAATGAATCCTCCATTGTGTCTACGGTTGTAACAAGCTTTGATAAATTTCTGCATGGCTAGTAGTATGTAAAATAACTCAGCTTCTTCATTTTTGATAAATTCCAATTCACCTCGATAAGATGAATTCTCTAAAAAAATTCAAAAAATTATAAGCTAATGAATTAATATCAAGCCATGCAATATTTACTATTTTTTCACATATGAATATATTATCCTAAATTTGTATGTAAAATATTAAAGATATATTTCAATACTATTAAGAAAATATTATTTTAATTATAAAATAATAATAAAGAAGATAATGTATAACATTTATATTATACCAAATTATATTAATGTCGAATTCATGGAAAGAAATAGAGAAATGCTATTTCTACTCACTTAACTATTATTTCAACTTAAGTTTAGTTTAATGTAACAGATTTTGTGATGAATGGAAGCAGCTCCCACAAAATAAACCTTAAACAATTTTTTTTTCTTCAGAAAACAATCAAATTCGAATTGAGCTAAGGTTTTAAGTAGTAGTTCGAAGGATTTGGATATTCTTCTGTTGCATAGGAGGATTTGTTCGAGAGAAAAAGCCTCAATGCTTTGTCTTTTCCAAAGTGTATTTAATTTCAAAATAAAATTATTTATCTCTCTCATACAAGATGTGTTTTGTATTGTATAGGTACAAATTGAAATTCTAGGGTATGAATAAAATTAAAAAGAAAGAGAGGGAAAGAGAAGCAAAGAACAAATGGATAGAGAGAGAGAATAAGGAAAGTAATTTTTATTAATAATTTGGACAAAATGACATATTACATAGTAGATTCCCTAAGTAGGCAATAAGATTCTACAAAATTACTGTACTAACCCACAGAAGTAGTATTACAATTCAACCATTTTGTATCTAACATGTACACAATAAAGGATTTGGATCCATAGTTCAAGAGCTTTTCACAAACTGATGGACAGTTTGACAATGTAATTGTGTAAGCTGTAGGCACAAGAGCTCCAGTTTCCCCACACTCATTCATAGAAGAAACACCATCCCCAACAATTTTCCCGACCCTTATCTTTTACCTTTGTTAGCTATAAAAGTTATACAAGGGCTTAATTCCAATATTAAATACTTTAGTAGGGGTAAAATGATAATTTGGATTTGCCTAGTTGCCTACTTAAGGAGCAACTCTAGATGCTTCCATTTTCTGTCGATGATCAAAATGAAATTTCTCCTCCTCTTGTTTGAATCTCTTTCTTCCTTGTTTTATGCTTGTCTGTCCCTCCTTTCTTCTATTAATTTTCCTTCCTCACCCTAAAATGTCAAAATAGTTAACAAATTTGTATTAGAGCCATTGATTTTGGCAACGAATGAACACTCACAGAGCTTCAAATTGTCCAATAATGACAGACCCATATACACATAGCCAGAAATTCAATCAACAAATAATGAAAAATTGATCTTGCTCAGAGATTATTAACTCAATATATAGAAGATTAGATGATTTAATTTTACATTGTGAACATCCATTCGTAGTAAATCAGAAGGGTTATCAATGTAGTGTTGTAAGAGTTGATGTTGCACATAAGGTGTTTGATGAAATTCCACCTACAAGCTTAATCACTGTACAGAATGTGAAGCAAGTTGAAATTGATGAACCAAGTCGAATCCTGCTAGTTACAATTGATCAAGGGTTATATCCTATCATAATGGAGGTGTTAAATCAAATTTTCTCTCCTCATGGAGTTGTGGAAAAGATCTCAACATCTTAGTATTCAGTTGGCCTTCAAACTCTCCTTCAATATTGATTTTATTGGAGTGCTATTAGAGCCCAAGATTCACTTCAGGGTTGTTATATCTATGAGGATTGTTGTCAAGTGGACATTTAGTTCACTAATGTGGATGAACTACAAGTGAATGGCAATAATGAGTATTTGTGTGATTTCAAAAAATCTCACTGTGCCTTCACAGCAACCTAGGGAAGGTGATGTAGCAAGCTTGGATGTTTAAGAGCCCGATAATGATTTGATGAAATATCCATTTAATGCAAATGACACCAAGTTATTGAAGGAAATAATATTGCACCTTAGTGTCTAATGAAATTCCCTCCAAAGCATCAACTATGGTTATGGTACAAGAGGTGAAGGGAAATGAAGAAGATAATATAACAAATAAGGGTGGTATACATATTCTAAATAGCTCAACTTGTAGATGTGGAATAAACCAATATTCTTTTTGATGATGCAAAATACAAGGCAACTGGTGAGGATTAAGAAGCTTAAGGTAATATCCTAAATCCTGAAGTTTCACATATTTCACGTAATCCTATAGTATTATATACCTACAACCATAATTGTTATCTTTATCATAAAGATTATGGAAGCCATCACCATGAAATACCCTTACTGATTGTTAAAGATAAAAAGGTCCTTAACTATGTGGTCAGGAAGCTTGGCTTAGGATGTGGTCGTAAGCTAATTAGAGGCTCCCATGAACCTTATGGACAAGAAGGTTTTGTTATGGGTAAGAAGGATTTTACTACGAAAAAATATGCATGAGCATTTTGATAAAGGTGGTTATGGAGCTTGCACCATTATGGTTTCTCAATATGTTAGGAATTTGATGACCTGCATGTTATGCAATTAATACTTGTTTGGCTTATTTATATTTTGTAGAAGGAATGCTTGTCATTATGATAGAGTGCTTGAGAAATTCATTATGGTTTCTCAATATGTTAGGAATTTGATGACCTGTATGTTATGCAATTAATACTTGTTTGGCTTATTTATATTTTGTAGAAGGAATGCTTGTCATTATGATAGAGTGCTTGAGAAATTACAAATGTAGATTGCATCTTATTCAAGACTTATTGGTAAATTATAATGGCTCAGTTTGTGGATTTTGTGCACTCGATTATGCTATGCCCATGTATGTATTATTGAGGTCAAGCTAAATATCTCCCAAAGAAAAGAAAATTAGAGATTGCCCTGCAAGAAACTTATGTCAATGCAAGGGGTATAAACTAATTATTAACTCGTCTTTGGTTGTTAATTCTTTCCTTTTTATTTGCATGTTCTAAAAAATGTTAGATATTTGTTTGCAATTAAGCATGGCATTAGTTTTGATGTTTTTCATCATGAGGATGTGATTGATGGGGATTTAGTTGAATGTTTTGATAATGAAAATTGATTAAAGATGATGCAAGAATAAAATTTATACTGCAAGATAGCCATGGACATTTGAATTGGATCATGGTGAACTCATTTGTTCATTTTAGGTAGCAATTGGTGTACCCTAGAATGCTAGAAGTTGGGATGAAGAATTTTACATTAAAGTATGTTGTGGAAAGCCATTTAGACAAAAGGATTTCTTGCAAATGATGTAATTCATATTGATTTTGTCTCATTGCCAAACACTTTGGGTTTCCATTACAAAAGAGGATATGAAGAATTAGGTATATGCAGAAGAGTAGCTACTTACTCATCACCAATGGGAACAAATGGCTGCACCGCTAAACAGATTTGGAAACTGGAGTACATATATGTTTTGCCAATTTACACAAACCAAACCTATAAGGTGCTAAGGCTGGAGGGCTATCTACTAGAACATAAAGGTAAGCCACTATCTGGTGCTCACTTTACTATTAATGTGGCTAGTTTTAATATACCAATCACATCTTTGATTGATGATGTATTTGGAATTGATGGTCCTGATAGTAGTGAAATGGGAATCATGTGATAAATAGGGTGTCAAAAGGAGTAATATTGCAGGGAATAAAAGTGGACTTGAACTTTTTGATATATTAATTTTGCTCCTAAGCAATCAAATGAGAAAGATTATGTTAATGATCTAATGGTTGGTTTCTGTCAAAGAAAATGATTTGGATATAAGGCAGAAAACTACTTCCTTGGTGCATTTGGAAGCAATCCTTTCAAAATCAAATAATCATACAAACACCAAGTTCCTAATAATTCTTTAAGCGATAACAACATACCTAGTGCTCAGTCTGAACTTGATAAGATTAAAGAGTGGCAAGTGCTAGCCATTGGCAACTCGAAAACTCTTTTGACATGGAGTTTAAAAGGTGTAATATTATAACCCGATAATTCAATGTGTGCGTTAGAATCATCATACGTAATTGTTATATATATATATATAAATTATCATTGGTTGATTTGTTTGCACTAAATAGGAAAATTATATGTGAATTTGACTTAGGTACAACTTTATTAATGTGTATTATATATATATATATTATGTAAAAGGAAATGTAGAATATATATATACATAAATATCTTACAAGAGTTAATGTAAGCCACCCATATTTTCTTATTTTATTCTATTTTATTTTGACCCTTTTACTTCATTAGTACATGGTTTTCTTTGTCTTCTTTGTTTTTTTCCCTTTCTTATGACCGATTTCATTTCTTGCTCCATTTTGTTGCGATTCTTCCTGCTAGTAAGTCGGTTGATTGTGGCTAGTTGAGGGTGTCTTCTTTTGGCATCCATATTCACTTATTTGGTGAGTTCCCTTGTTCTTTTCTTTTGGTAGGCGGTGAAGTGAAGTTAGGGCGTTTAAGAGCTGAAATTCAGTTCAATCAAGGGCAGTAGTAGCTGAGGGATTTAGCTATTTTCTAACTTGCTAGTACCCATCCCTGCCTTTCTCTTGCAACAGTTTGTGACTTGTGTTTGGGAAATCAAACCGGTGGTAGTTGTATTGGTATTTCAGCGGTTGATTGAAGGACGAAAATAGGGTCCTATTTAGTTGGAAATCCTTCCCCTGCTCCACCATTGCTCCTCCTTCTGTTAACTCAGCTGGATATTTTAGTTTTAGCCACTTGTTTCATGCTTTTTGTATGTTGCCGTGAGGAGAGGGAAGCCCAGAAAAGGTTGATTTCAGCCATAATGAGAGTGGGTACTAGCAGCTGAGTTATACCCTATTTTCAGTCCCTTGTGGTTGAAGTGATTGAAGGTATATTTTCACCTTTGAGATGCAGCCATGTACGTTGGTTAGGAAGGCAGTAAAACTTGTTGGTGCCAGTCACTTTAATGCATCTATTTAGGTCTCTTAATGTTAATAATAGTGTAATATTAGACTTGAGAAATTGGTGTTAGAAGAAGAAAAACAAAAGAGTTAGGAACAAAAGACAAAAAGAATGTTTATACAATTATGGCAAAAAAAAAAAAGAAGAAGAAGAAAGTCTTGAGATTAAATGTGCTAACATTGGGAAATGAGGTATAAAAATGTTAATTTTAGGAGTAAGAATAAGATAGGAATGTATATATATATACACATAAGCAAAAGAAACGAATTTGTTAAGATAATCAACCAAAGTTTAGGCATATTTAGGTAAATTAAGGAATTGTAAGATTAACTTTAAAATAATTATTGTGAATTATATATATATTGGTGATTTTCAGCTCCGGGACGTGTTGAGGATATTCCAACCCTGTCACAAGATAAGAGGAACGACGAGTCTCATCCTTAAATTTGTGAGTGAATTATGTGATTTATGGTCACCAGATATTGTGTGCAATTATATTTATATTTGAATTAAGGCATTATAAAGAGAAATAAGCAAATAAGTTATTTCGGTGATTTAATTGAATTATATGTGTTTGATATTGAGTGTGGTTAATAAGGGCCAACAAAGTGAAATTTTATGAGAAATGGTTTCTATTTTCAAAATTAATAATTCAGGTGCACCTAGGATATTTGGATTTAATATGAATTATTCTGATGTTGACAATTATTTTAAAAACAATTGGAGTGCTTAGCCTCAGTGGGATGGATTGTGTATAGAGAATTAATTTGTTGCGTGGGCTCGAAAATGCCCAGTGGGAGGAGATAATATTGTGCAGGGCTGAGTTACTCATTGACCTTTTGTTTGTATGAGTTAATTGATATGTTGAAATTCGTGAATGATGTGAATTGTGATCATATGATAACTATGTACGTTCATAAGTAATCTAAATACGAGTTTAAGCTATTATATATGTGTTGTGTGATGCTAGTACCCTTAGGATACATGGTTTACTCACTGAGTCCTTGTGACTCACTCCTTCCTTTGTTGTCTTTTTTCTTAGTTTCCAGGAAACCATTGTTGGTCGTGACTGAATTTGCTAACTGCCGACTCTGTTGAGGCAAGATATATCTCAGAAATTGCATATTTCGAGCATAAGAGACATCACTTGCAATCACTTTAGGTGTTATGCATTATTGTTAAATATATATTGAATTCACCATGATGATTACATGTTTTGTTAGAAGCAGAGCCCTCTGTATATTATGATACTATGATTTACTGTTGACTTTGTAAACAGGTGTTTATATGCATTATGGGCATGTTCCATCTTACAAGAAACCATTGTCGATATTCTTAGTAATCGTATTATGTTTAATAGTCGAGTTTGGATTTTATTTGAATTCAGTAACATATTAGTAGCCTTAACTATAATGTGTTTTATAAATTAGAGATGCATAGTACTTGAGTATTTAGGGTTATGAGGGTATGGTTACTATTCCTCTGGCCAGTCATACCTTTATTTGAGGGTGTGACATGCAATCTCTTTCTCATTACAACAAGAAGCTACATAAGGGTTGGTCAGCCTAAGTTTTCATATTAGAGGACACAAGTATGTTGGAAACTTGATTTTATTTAGCATAGATTAAAATTTTAACCCTCTCTGGATGATAATTAAAGCAAAATCCTTAATTATTAATTGAAATAAAACATTAGAATAAAAATGGCAGAAGCTAATTGCCAAAAAAGAGTTTGTTCTCCAAAACAAGACCATTAAGGTAGGCTTACCCTAGACAACTACCAAGATATAAACAAAACTTTATGCCGTTGCTGAAGAAAATGAGAAAAATTGTTGAAATGATAGGAGATGATGTGAGTAATATATCTACATTGAAACTTGTAGATATTGAGATGGTTATGTACATAAATTATGCATCAGAGGTAATAAAAGAAGCTGAAATATAATGCTGGCAAATGACAATTTTAATAGCATTATCTTGGTGGTTATGGAGGTTCACTCCAGTAACATGAAGCATCTAACATTTATTCCCAAAATAGGCAAGTTGAGAGATCAATTAATTTGTACTCAAAGATGCTATTGGCTGGAAAAGAACTAAGTAAGTTCACGGTGTCTAGCAAATGTGCATTTTTGAAGTAATAATTCAAAGGTTTGTGTAGACATTTTTTTTTTTTGTAAACATGAATGCTAATTGGAGTAAAAATTGGAGAAGCACACTCGAGGTTCTTTGATGAGTTTGGAAGCAAGAATGAAGTCTCTTGCAAACTTGTGATAGTTATGGAAATGAAGAATCAAACATTGAAGTGGTAGGATAATAAAATTTCTTCGCACATAGGTTTTCAAGCTATGATTGTTGAACTATATGCCATTAGCAGAGAAAGACTACAATAACTATTTCACGGGTCACTACCAACACTTGTCATATACCAACACTTGATGACAAGTGTTGTGTGTGGGAGGAGTATTTGTTATCTATTAAATTTAGATTACGGGCTTAATTATAATGTTTTACTAACATATTACCCGTGCAAATGCACACGTTTTGTTTGAATTATTTTTATAAACTATTATTGTTTAAATTGATATTTAGTTTTAAACAAAACTTACATTATTTCATATAAAAAAAATTAATAAAAGAGATAAAAAAAATTAATAATAATGCAACATATATTTACGTTTAAGGTTAAATGATTGTGCTCACTAAAAATAGAAATATACAATTTTAGAAAGAGAGACGATTTTCTATTGTTGTAAGGTGAACAAGGTAATGAAACAAATCTTGAAATGTTACTAATTTATATAGTGGTAATGTTTAGGTAATGGAAGATTAAAAGTGATATGGAAATGACAATGAAAGAGTTGGAATGTGAAAAGTAAGAAATTATGATAAATTGAGAAAGCCAAAAGACTATTAATGTTATCAAATAAATAAATATTTAAGAAATAAAAAATTGTTATGAATCAACATGAATTAATATACTAAAATTATCATAATAATAAATAATTATGATATTAAAATATGAAAAGTGAAATGGAAAATATAGAAGATACGAAAAATAATGAATTAGGATAAATTAAGAAGGCCAAAAGTCTTGTGAATTTAACAACTAAATAATGTTGGAAAACGGTGAATAAACATATTAATTGGAATATGAAAAGGGAATGAAAAACATAGATGATATGAAATATAAAATATAAATTAGGATAATGTAGAAATGCCAAAAGTTTGTGAATTTAACAACTAAATAATACATAAAAATAATGAATGAGAATATTAATAAAATAGTTAATATTATTACTTGAGTCTAAAGTTCTCTCCCACACTGGCTCCATCCGTAGTCTCCTTTCAAGCCAAAATAATAATAATATTGTTACATGGCCATGAATGTTTTATGTTGCATTTAAATAAGATCTTATTGGTCCATATTAGAACAAATGACTTTAACTATACCACGTTATATATTTGTAACACCACGTGCCCACATGAGTAGAAGTCCTATGGGGAAAAACAGTAATTTGGGTGTATCTAGTTATGATAACTCTGTAAAATAAAGTTATTTCACTAAATTTTTGATTCTCATTTCATGCTTAAATCCTAAATTTTAGAGTTAAAATTTTATTTTAATTAGTGAGTCTAGGTTGTTTAGGAGTTTATAGGGTTTTTATATAATTAGGAGTAGTTTTTAAGGTTTTTGTATTTTAATTTATGTTTAAGTGTCTTTGCAGTGTCTTCATCAAAGATGAAAAGAAAAATTGTTGAAGACCAGCGCTGCGGCAGTAACACCTTACTTCCTTAATCATATACTTAATTTAATTAGTATCTTAATACGTAATTAATTAGTAATTACTTCTTAATTACCAAATAGATCAAAGCTTCCTTTTTTATTCCTTTAGTTCTTAAACTGAATTGGTTATTTTCTTTACCAAAATTTTTATTTTTCTTTTTATTCTCCTAGGACCGAAATCATTAGATTAAATTATCAAAAAAAATTCCATCTTTTCCCTAGGCCGAATTAAACTATTATTAATTAATTGGTATTTTATTCTTTACTTATTACAAAGAACATATTACATTAATTTACTCTTTAATTAAATAACTTCCTTAATGTTACCTGTCACAAAAATACCCTAATTATTTTCCTTAATTAATTTAGTACCTTCAAGACTAACTTGAATTAAATTACCATTAATTCCTTTAACTTGATTTAATTCTTAACTTGTCAATCTAATTAAAATCGGCTAGACATTTTTTAGACCAAAATTACTTCTTTTTACCTCCTTTTTATTACTTACACTTTCTTTGCAAAAAGTCTACTTGGCCGAATTGGACACCTCTTTTTCCTGGGGAATTCTTATTGATCGATTTTATCATGTAGACATTAAAGACTTACAAAAAGACATAGTCTTCTATTTCAATGACCATGACTTCAAAATTACTAAACCATTTTTCTACCTAGGTAAGCGGAATCACATAAATGGTTGTGAGGGGGCTATCCTCATCCCCCTCTTTGTACCATCAATCCACAAATTGCCACCTTTCAGTAACATACACAATGCCCTCCTCCAAAGAAGAGCAAAATACAAAGAAACTTTGAACTATAAACACCTCTATAAAAGCTTAGTTATCCTGCACATCAAGGAAAAGGAAAAGTGAGTCGAACCTCAACAAGTATTCACATATAGCAATAAAAGATATCTTGATGGCAGTTTTAGAAAGATAGGAATATGCAAATGCAAACTTTATTCTTTTCCTCTTTTCCACTCCTTAATAACCATTCTTGAACTATTCATGCAAACCAAAGGCTGCCTTACAAGGACTTCGATGTACTATAGATACCAACATCTCTTATATATGGTACTGCCTCTCGATAGTAGGATCCATACTATAGTTTGAGCATCCTTCATTTGGGATACTTGGGAACTTCAGCCAACATGAATTCAAGATAAGTTACAAGAATTATTATCAATTTCCTTTAAATTTCCCAAAAGAGAATCATTTTCCTCATTTTCCATTTTATATGCATGAAGGATATGAGAATATCTTGAAAAATATAAGAGTCATAGGAAACTAAGTTGTAAAGCAAGAATGGAATGGACAAATAATGCATGAATACTTACCTAATACCTAACCTTTTTATTTTATTTTTCTTTCTCTTTTCTCCTCCGCCCCCCTCCTTCTTTTTCCTCTCGGTTTGCTCGATTTTCCTTCTTCTTTCTTTCCTTCAACGGTTTTGTTCCTCCTTCCTCTAGCTCATGCTTTTCTTTCTTTTCTTGGATCTACCATTTTTCCTTTTCTTTTCTTTAGTTTACTGTTTTACTTTTCTTTCTTCTAGGTTACAGTTTGATTTTTTAGGTATGTGTTTGTGTTTTGGGTTTGTCCTCTAGCTTGGAAGTGTTTACGGTTAGCAAAGTGTGAGTGTCTATGAAATCTTGGTGCATGACCGGTTTTGATATAGCATTTTAGTCTCTTGGCTTCTACTTCATTAATAATGCTAATCATTCCTGCTTTACACTGTCCACTAGTTTCTCTCTAAGTATACACTTTCCTTTACACTGGGCTTCTTTCTCTTAGTTTACTCTTAGTTTACCTACACTTTGCTTGCCACCTATTCCCCCCATTTTATTATACCTTACCCCTTGCATTAAATGTAAACTTTCCACCTAGGTGTTTCTAATTAATGCATTCACACCCTTGTTTCTTCATCCCCATGGTTTGGCTAGGATATTCTTCCTAGTGTGGTTTCTTTCTTATTCTATTCTAACAATTCCCTGACTAGCTAGTTCCATATTTATATTTTTCCATAATTAGCAATGATGATGTCATGGTGATGTCATCCAATGATGACCATCTTTCAATCCTAACTATTCTAACTAAATGATGATGTTATTCTATGATGTCATTATGATGTCACTCTTTTCATTTTTGGAAATTTACCATACTTTCCTTATTTAGAAATTTACCTTAAACTTCCCTAAATTAAATGCATAAAATGAATACATGAAAATTTCTACATAATTGATGAATTAAACTAATTTCCTAGCACTTATATGCTTAGCCGTAATTAATATATGCTTAGTCTGATTAATCTAAATTAAATTTCTCGGGGTGTTATAGTGGCACTTGAAGGTAGATTTTAACAAATCAGGCAGAGAGCATCACACTGTGGCGTGCCAACATTTGAGCCGCAGCTCCATGAATCCAAAATTTCCTTTAATAAGTTAGAGAGCTAAGAGCCGTGGCACTTTACCATTTCACAACGTTGCATCCCAATTAAAAATTTTCGGGAATCCAGATATAAACTAATGTACCACAGTGCCTGTAAGGGTGAAGCCACGACACGAGAAGGCAAGACAATTTTGTAAGCAACCAAGGTAGGAGGCGCCACAGTGCCTTACATCAGGAAGCTGCGGCTTATGCAGTTAGAGTCCTAAACGAACTACACAGAGGCAGAGGCGCCACAATGCTCAGGAAGGTAGCGCTGCGGCTTTATTATGTGTTTTAGATAATTCCTAGTCTAGTTAAACTAGGATAAAAAAGGTCTATGTAAGGAGGTGAAGGCTAAAGTTAGAAGAAATACCAGAGCTCGTGATAGAGAATTCCTATGAAGCTAGTAAAGACTTGGAGCTATGACAACTTCTACTTTCCACTCCCTTCTTGTTATTCTTTTATTACTTGTAATGGCTATGTCTTTTATGTTTTTTGTTGTTAGTATGGAGTAGTTGTATTCTAGGTTGCAATTGAACTCACATGTAGCCAATGTGTCTTTGATTTGATTTAATGCATGTTTTAGTTTCAAATATTTGTGTTGTCTTGATCTTAATGCTTTTAATTGATTGATCACCAGTTAGATTGATTAGGAATCTTGGGATTGACTTGGAAGAGTCAATTTTAGGGTTAGCCTTAGGCAATATAACTTGTGTTTGGATTGTTCATCTAAATTGGATAATCTAATTTGCTAAAGAGATATGAATATACTCTTTAGTCATAAGTAATCGGAATAGATTGGCTCCTAATGAATTTGTCTTAGTATAATTCTCATAGGAATATAATGAATTAGACTAAGGAAAATATATAATTGCTAGACATAGGAATATGTTGGTAATTGCTTAAGACATTTATGTTAATATTTGAACTTCTGCATGAATTAAATTAAGGTAGACTTAGGTGAAGTGTGAAGGACATTGTGAACTTAGGTGTTAGTTTATATTCTTAACATAATTTGCTTTACAATCTCTGAAATTTATATTGGCTTGTTGCATAATATCGATAATTAGCTTAGAAGGTAAAATAATTCCTTGTGGGAACGATCTCTACTTCTATCCATATTACTTGAGGATAATATGTGCACTTGCATAGGTAAAATCCATGTCAAGTTACCTACTTAAAAAACACTATGTAAGCTTATGTAGTTAAATGGTTAAATTATACTTTTATTTATTGTTAGGCAAAAAAATCAATTTAATCCTTATACTTTAAAACCAAAAAAATGTCATCTTTATAGTTTTCAAAATCACGTAATGTGGTTCATATAGTCAAATTTAAATTAATCAAATGTGATGTGGCTAACGAATGCTTATGTGGTTTATTTATGTGAAAACAATAAAAAATAACCACATGTTTTATGACATGAAATTAAATAAAAATTTAAAAATAATATTCCTTTTATTTTTTTAAAAGTTAAAAATATATAAACAAAAAAACAAAAATTGCAGTCATGGCTTGAAAAACAAAATGATAGAAATAGTAGCAGAAGAATGACAACCCAACAAGTGATAACCCATAAAGAAGATGTTGAGATCTACAATGGCAAAATTCTGTTCAAGCAAAAATCCCATGAGCTTCTCTTCCTAAACCCTACTCCCTTTAGACAACATCGTAGAAGTCGGGTACAATCACTCCATTGGTTTTGTCTGGCATAAGCATGCAGAAGATGAAGAAAAATGAATGTTGCGTCAAAGTCCTTAGGCACAATGTTTTGTACGAAATTTAAGTCACAACCTTCGTTGAAAAGCATTGAATGAAGCAACTCACTATGGTTAAGAGTAAGGAGCTCTTCATTTAGGTCACCATCTTAGACATTTACGTTAACGATTCAAATTTGGATAAGATCACATTCGTGATTCTGTTTGGGATTTCGAGGACTTTTCTAGTGTTGGCCTTCTATCTAAAAGGGAAGAAGAACAAAAATTGAAGAATTTTATTTGTTCAGTTAGGCTTTTATAAGCATTTTGTGTTGAAATATTTTAATTAGAGATCTTGTTGCGTACTCTTTTAAGATTTTATATTGGGTTAAGTTAAATTTGATAGCCGAGACAAAAGTTGCTTGATTTTGAAAACTGTATAAATGTCCTTTTTTGATTTTAAAGACATGGATTAGTCTGACTTTTTCCCATAACGACATACTAAAAGTATAATTTATTTATTTTATTTCATTTTTATGGATCAATATGAAATCTCTCTTCCCTGTCCGAATATCTCGCCATCTGTTCTGTGCTTCTCTCTGAGGCTTCTTCTGTTAATTTTCCTTCCTCGCCCTAAAATCCTAAAAAGTAGATAACAACACTTCTCTCACTTATACACGCAGACATACGAATCAAACTAGTAGCAATTTTCTATTTCAATTTCCCCCTCTCTTTCTAAAATGTCAAACTGTACAGTGGACTCCTGTACAGTTGAAACCAGTGATGGTGTCAAGCTCTATACTAAACTCTTCAAACCAAGAGAAGACAATGAAGGCAACTTAGTGATTGTTCTTGTCCATCCGTACTCAGTCTTGGGTGGTTGCCAGGCCCTCTTGAAAGGAGTAGCATCTGGGTTAGCTGGTGAAGGTTACATGGCGGTGACTTTCGACATGAGAGGCATCGGAAGGTCAACAGGAAGGCCTTCTATTACAGGCTTTGCAGAAATCCAGGATGCGGTTGCTGTCTGCAAGTGGGTCTGCCAGAATCTCTACGTTAACAGGATTTTGTTGGTGGGTTCTTCTGCAGGTATAGTTTCGTTGTAAGTTGTGCTCCAATTTTCATATATAAATGACTTAAATTGATAGCAGAAGGATGCTTTTTGGCCTTTGGGCAATGACTAGATTGCTTTTTCCTTTAATTTTTCATGTCTTTTTTATCAGATCTGTGAAATTGATTATTGATCCTAAATGACTAGTTTAATTAATGCTTTACTGTTTTGAGGATAAATGTTACTCCCATGGGAAAATGATAGCCAGTAATTTATTTTCGTTTAGTGTGATACAGTCTACAACTTCTGCATAATGATTGTCTCATATTCTGATTTTCGAGATGTAGTGACTAGTGTCAATGCTAGACAATCGACCTCTGCTTGCTTCTGGGTAGAGCTGTCATAAATTCACATAAGAGTTCTTAAGAAAAGTCAAAGAAGGCAATGGATATTTCGATTGATAAATTTTATGTCACTAGTTCCTCACTTCTTCTAATTGTAAGTTATGATTATAAGAATGTTTGAATCACTGACCACTTATTTTAAAATTTGTAGTCTTTTATTGCCCTGACTCATATTTTTGTACGTAAATGCTAACCTTTTTAAGTTTAAGAAAGTCCTTTGGAGGATTAATTCAGCAGTTGCGTTGTCAATTAGGTGTGGGGATATTTGATGTCTTCTGAATATGGAAAATTTGTCAAATGTTCAATGATAAACAACAGCAATATTTATCATACTACTGTTCATTTATATGGGGTTACTGTGTAGATCATATGAGCATCTGATGACCCTGAGATTTGTAAAATTAATGGCTAACGCTTTAAATATTTGTGGAATTTCTCTAAATGGTGGATAAACTCATTTATGTGTCTTGTCTCCGTTAGAACTTGCTTAAAGGTTTACAAATGCATAAGTGGTAGGATATGAAGAAAGACTCAATCTTTGAAAAATGGAGATGGTGGTTTAAGAGACTTGTTGATGTTGAACCATTATGGACAGTAATATGAGACTTATATGGGATAAAGAAGTTGGATAATATGCTTTTGCAAGGGCTTCTGCTCATCTGGTATGTCATCTCTATAAATTTATGCTGGTGTCACATATATCAGTAGGTAAATGGTAATAGAGTTTGACGTCAAGAATCAGAAATTATCTTCTGATTTCCAATCTTATATTCCCGTATCTTTTTTTAGATTCACAATATTAGCTGTGAAATTCAATCAAATGTTTGGATATTGAAATGGGTAATTAATAGATTTTTCATATAGCTTACAATAATTTGAGTAAAATGTCTGTCTTTATTTAGCAGTCCTTATTAACCTAGTGACCCCTCTTCTCTTTAAAAGAGGGAGTTACTCACACAAAACCATAAAAAGGAGTGGATCTAAGAAGCAAGAGGATGGTTTTCGTGTTGTAGTCTGCTAACATTCCTTAAGATAAAGAATGTAAAAATAAAGAATATGTATTACAGTATTAACTCTGTATAATATTGTCGTATTTAATTCACAACCTAACTGTAATCTTTCTAATTATGAATGATTATGTGAAAATATCTTGCACATTAAATTCTTTTACTTCCAATTCTGTTTCCATTTTCTTTGGTCAAGGAAAAGTCTCATGTTATGATGGAGAACAATGTTATGATAGAGAATGAAGTAATAGGATTCATGTTTTATGATTTAATTATATTTAAATTATGTAATATTAGAATTAGGAATAAAATAATAGTATTTTAGTATTATTATGCGTTATTAGTTTCCCTTTTATTAGGACATTAGATTTCTTGTTGTCATTAGGGTTTCCTTTTTTTTAGGATTCTAGGGTTTTTCAAGGAGTTTATATAATGACTCTTGTAAAAAAGCTTTTGATGAATTAAAAATTGTTGCCTTTCGGTTGCCCCTTCAATTTGTCCAATTCATTATCAGTTAGTCCTGCATCACCATACATATATAACCAGTACATGTTAATTCAAAAGTCAAGTGCAATATAATTTGCAACCAAACCTGCACCATTTTGTATGACTTTTACTTTTACTTTTCCTTCTATAACAATGAGTGTGAGTCCCTTTTTGGAGTATTAAGAAAAACCCTATATAGTCATATATGAGTTCATCAATTCTTAAGGTATTTCTAGTAACTTGTTTTATCGTACAGCTTGTAAGTTGTAACATATTAACTCATTGTTCTCTTTTGTTTTGACAATGACCCTAGAGTCCATGACCATATACATTCTTCAGTGACATCAAGAGTAATATTTTTATGGTATGGTAGGAAAAGAATTAACTTTTTCAGTGTATGCATCAAGGCCAAGAAAATTGAATGACAAGGAAGAAAAGTGAAAAAGAATAAACACAACTTATCTTGTTGAATGGTTTTTCTTTGTTTCAATGAGAAACAGTAACAAATCTGTTCCCCACACTGGAATAATCCTTTTGGGCTTCAGGGTAGATAGCTTAATTGAAAGAGACAGATTGAACGGACAAGAGAAAGGCAACAATTTTTAATTTGTCAAAAGCTGTTTTACAATGTAGTACTAGGGGTCATTATATAGACTCTCTGAAAAATCTTAATGGCATAAAAGTTAAATGCTTAGAATCTTAATAAAAGGAAAACCCTAATGACAATCAGAATTTTAATGTCCTAATAAAAAGAAAACTAATAACTATTAATAATACTGAAATACTACTAAGTTATCTCTAATTCTAATATTACATAATTTAAATGCAATTAAATCATGAATCCTATTACTTTGTTCTTTGTCATATTGTGTCAATCAAGTTGCCCATTGTGAGGTCCATGGAAATATAGATTGGAAAATATATTGATATAGACTGCTTATAGGCATGGTGTTAATCAACTTGTTCCTTACGGGGTCCATTGAAATTTAGCTTGTAAAGTTGATTGATTTTGTTTGTGAATTGTGAAACATTCTTTGTTTTTTTGAGATTGTTCCAGCATAGATACCTATTATTTGTCACAATGAAATTTCTCCTTATGGTATTCAACAATGACATAAGTACTACCATTCAAGCCTAAAGATTTCACTTCCCCTTTGTGTAACAGGTGCACCAACAGCAGGATCTGCAGTTGATCAGATTGAACAAGTCACTGGCTATGTGAGCCTAGGTTATCCATTTGGCATGATTGCCTCAATCCTTTTTGGGAGACACCACAAAGCCATCTTACAATCGATTAAACCAAAACTTTTTGTTATGGGAACTCGGGATGGATTCACCAGTGTGAAGCAGCTGAATAACAAGCTGAATACAGGACGTGTTGAGACACATCTCATTGATGGGGTAAGCCACTTCCAAATGGAAGGGCCTGCTTATGATGGTCAGATGGTGACTCTTATTGTTCAATTTATTGCATCGTTGTAATATGATTAGCTTATTTTGGAGTTGCTAGTAGCACTGCCTCTGGTGTGCTCTCAACAAATGTGTACGATAGCTGATTTTTCATTTTGTTCAATCTGCAGGATTAGACAGTTCATTTGCATCTTTTTTGCCTTCAATAACTGATTGAGGAGAGTTATCATTAACCATCCACTACTGAATAATGAGAAGAAAGAAATTCAACCAACAGAAAGCGTACATCAATGAAACCCATCTCCATAAGAGTAATTCAAAGAATAAGTGACATAGATTTCAGTTAAATTAAACATACAATGGAACCAGCCCTAATCACTATACTAACAGATCACAAAGCCAGAATTTACATTTACTCCACCTATAATAACATTAAAACATGGTACTACAAATAGGTACAAGCCTAGCAGAGTTAGGCGTCATTGCCAACTTCAAGTGAACCGTAAATGCAACCTTACTATCTCCCCCGTTTTGTAGCTAATTGAAACTCGAATTGCTCTACCTTCACCTAGCTCATCATACTGTCGTTTCTTCCAGCCTCTCCTGATTCATCAACTGCCCCTGCAAAAATGGACGTTCTCCATCTGGTTTGATGCCAAATAGCATGAAATGGGGGGAAATCTTTTTAGCATATAACAAAACAGTAAAAATGCTGCTGCTCACTAGACACTTCATTAGTTTTGAGTCAAGATGCTTTATGCCATGACTATATGGGGTATAGAAAATTACTGGCAACTAGAAAGGCAAAAAAGGACAAGAGAATACATGTACTTTTAGGACAACTTGGTCTCATTCTCAAATTTAATTACAGAATACAAATGATTTAATTTGACTATTGCAGAACACATCATTGGTCCAATAGCAAACTTTGAGAACGAAGACGCAACATATTGTGCTTCTACTTCATTTAATCCTACATACTATTTAAACAGACTAATAAGTTATTTGGTTATTACCACTTTCACCATGAGATGCTTCCTCAAGCCTGGCGATTGCATTGACCGCCCCTGCTCATGCTCCTGCATTTCCAAGTACCCATCACAGCAGTAGCAGGAATTATTAAAAGAAGAAAAATACTTGAGATGGTTGCTCCTTACTTTTAGCAGTTGGCTTTCTCAATCTCCATAGAATCAGGCAGGTTGGCACCAAAAACCTTTTCAACCTGTTTAGAATTCCATTGCAAATAGGGAAAATCAGGCAGGCAAATTTAAAATAGAAGTACGTTTATTACAGTTGGTATCCTTTATAAGGGTATTTGTGTGAAGTATTTCGATATCACCTTAGGCCTTCTTCCCAATGCCATTTTGTGGCAATGTCAAGTCTTTCTTATGCTGATCCTTTGTCATTCCTCTACCTCCACCTGCGCTGGTAATGGCATCACCGCGAGTCATGGACTTGTTAATCCCTCGGCCTGTTCCAGGGCGCCCACCTCTGCAAGTTATTCCAGGATCCTCACCCTCCCAACGGATATCTTTTGGAGATATCTACCATCGTAAATAGATAATTACCAACTAGGGTTCATCAATAAGCATCAATTATTATCAGCAAGCAGAGTCCTCCAAATTCAGAATATGAACTCAAGTATGTATCTCTAGAAATGAGGAAGCATTTTTAAAAGGGAAAGACAAAAACATTAAAATGATGAGGAGGAGAGCTCATAATACCAAACAAGAATACGTGATTGGCACTCTTGGAGGGTTGAATTGCAGATAGAACTCCAATTTATCATCTTTAACTGACAAATGGCAACATTTCCAAATTCCAAGCACCATCATGTCTACAACGTGTTGCTTTAATTGTGGCAATTGAAATTTCACCATAAAGATGGGAGAAAGGGCTGGATCTAACATGGAACTAGAAACCATGCTAGTATGCAAGCCATGCATTAAAATTCTCTTCATTTGGTCTCTTACACACTATAATTCCACAGCTCTTTCAAATCAAGATTTTGGATGTGTTACAGGAATAATGTGTTGAAATATTTGAGGCTTGATTTTAGAGATTTAATTGTATGATATATTTGAGGCTTGATTTTAAAGATTTAATTGTATGTTTTTTTGGAATTCTTTGTAAAATAGGAAATAGTAAATTAGGAGGCTGATTGTAGGATCTTTAACAAAAAGATAGCTTTCAATATTATGATAAATACTCCTGTATACAAGTTCTTTCGGTAATCAATTGGAAAATATACTTTTTCTGTTTATTTCAACTTGGTATCAGAGCCAGGTTCCATGAGCAAATCAGAAGTTGAAGCTTCTGGGACTAAGTCCTTTCCAATTATTGTTCAATTGAAAATTCATCATTCAATGCTGGGATTATTCTCAATGAAACAAATTATGATATGTGGTCTTAGATCATGGAGATGCATATTGCTGAAAAGGAAAAGCTTTCTCTTATTCGAGGAGATTCACAACCTCTTACAGAAAAGGATGATGGCTTATAGAAATGGTATACATATAATCAGAAAGTTAAAAGATGGTTGCAGATGTCTATGACCCCTGACATTATGAAGCGATATATCCGCTTGTCCACTACTCGAGATATTTGGAAAGCTTTATCAAAAGCCTTTTATGATGGAGCTGATGAACTACAGGTTTTTACCTTGAATCAGAGAGCCTTCTTTGCCAAACAAAATGGTAGATCATTTTCTATTTACTATGGGGAATTAATTGAAATTTTTAGTGAATTGGATCATTGTGACAAGGTGATTATGGAAAGTGAGAAAGATGTCACATCTTATCGCAAATCAATTCAGCAACAAAGGGTACATATTTTTCTTGCTGGTTTAGATAATGAATTCGAACAAGTTCGTGGGGAAATATTGAGAAAGGAACCAGTTCCTAAACTCGAAGAGTGTTATTCACTGGTTCACTATGAATCTATTCGGCATGCAACAATGAATATAGAACTTGAAAAAATTGAAGTTTTAGCCATGATGAGTAGAAATAAATCAAATCAAAACTGGTCTTCTTAGAAATAACAAGATCAAGCAAAACCCAATCAGTGAAAGACTCCTACAGGTGCTAACAAATCCACCTTCAAATGTACTCATTGTGATCAGCCTGGTCATACAAAAGACCGTTGTTTCGAACTTATTGGGTACCCAGAATGGTGGGATCACAACCGTGATCCACGAAAAAGGCATTCAAACAAAGCCTCCACTGCTGCAATAACAGAAACAAAGATGAAAATAGACGTTGCTGCTGGAGAACCTTCGGCTTTAGTTGTAGCGGGAGGTAATGGTGGTAAGGTTTTAAATTCATATGTACATGTTTGTAATAGTACAGGGATAATTGATTCCGCTGCCACGGATCATATGACAATTGATTCTAGACAGGTCTCACCCCTTAAATCCTCCTTACAAAAATTTATTTCCACTGCTAATGGTTCCTCAGCACCTGTCATTGGGGAAGGGTCCTTATCTCATCATTAAACTTTGAATTTGGATTCTGTTTTAGTTGTCCCATCTTTGGATTATAACCTTTTGTCAGTCTCTCAATTTACTACTGCTTTATCTTGTGTTGTTATTTTTTGGCTTGAATGTTGTGTGTTTAAAGACATCCAAATGAGGCAGACGATTAGTTATGGTACTAAATGAGGAAAGCTGTATTACTTGGACCTAGAGACACATAGCTTAAAGCAAGTGTGTCAAGCATTAACGGTTGAAAATTCTGAAGAAAAAGGGAGGAAATTAGACATTTGGTTATGGTATCAACGTCTAGGACATACTTCTTTTGGCTATCTTAAAAGATTATTTACAAAAATTGATGTTTCTAATTTTGGATGTGAAGTTTGTGAACTTGCAAAAAGCAATCATGCATCATTTCCATCAAGTATGAATAAAAGTTTGACTCATTTTTATGGTTATACATTTTGATGTTTGGGGTCCATCCAAAGTAGCTAGCTTAGGTGGATCACGTTGGTTTGTCACTTTTATCGATGATTGTACTAGGATGACTTGGGTGTGTTTGATGAAGTCTAAAGGTGAAATGAACATGTTATTTCAAAACTTTCACAAAATGATTTCTACTCAATACAATGCACAGGTGAAAGTTTTACGCAGTGATAATGGAGGTGAATATTTAAGTCATGAATTTCAGCAATACTTGAGAACAAAAGGAATCCTTCATCAAACTACTTGTCCTAATACACCCTAACAAAATGGAGTGGTTGAGAGAAAAAATCGTCATTTACTGGAGGTTGTTCAAGCTTTATTGATAGAAGCCCATATGCCATTGTCCTATTGGGGAGAAGCACTTACCACTACTGCATATTTGATCAATCGGGTACCCTCTAGCACTATTGACTATCAAACACCTTTTCAAGCTCTAGCTAAAGTGGTAACGGCACCAATGGTCTCAAACTTGACTCCTCATGTTTTTGGATGTGTAGCATATGTACACCTTCACAAGCAACAACGTAGCAAACTAGATCCTCGTGTATTGTGTGTCTTTGTGGGATATGCTGCTTATCAAAAGGGGTATCGATGTTATCATCCACCTACTCAAAGAACGTTTGTTACATTGGATGTAGTTTTTCATGAAGACTCTATGTATTACCCTTTTGAGCCAGATCTGCAGGGGGAAAGCAAAGTGGAAGTTCTGACTTTATATTATGACGTTCATATATTTGAATCAGAACTAAACCGAGAAGTGGGATTCTCTAAACCTATTAGCCAGGATGTGGATGAAAACCGAATAGTGGAAGGTAACATGGATTCATCTGAACCAGTGGATTTGGAAGGTGATGCAACACAAGCAATTGATGTAACACAAGTAGCGGAAGTACCAAACCAATCATCGAGCGAGGATTTCCTTGCAAACATCTGAGACTTTTGCACCAGTGGCTAAAATCAACATAATTCAAGTTTTGTTATCCCTAGCTGCAAACTTGGATTGGACATTGCAACAATTTGATGTAAAAAATGCCTTTTTACATGGAGAATTATTAGAAGAAGTTTATATGGATCTTCTTCTGGGATGTGTGATACCTGAAGAATATAGTTAGAAGGTGAGCAAATTAAAAAAATCATTGTATGGGCAAAAGCAATCTCCAAGAGTCTGGTTTAGAAGATTCACAAAATCTATGAAGGAATTCGGTTATAGTCAAAGCAATGCAGATCACACTTTATTCATAAAGAAACGACAAGGTAAAATCACTGCACTCATTATATATGTTGATGACATGGTGGTGACAAGAAATGATCCCGAAGAAAGGAAAGCACTTCAAAACTACATGTCTCAAGAATTTGAAATGAAGGACCTTGGTCCTTTGAAGTTTTTCCTTAGAATTGAAGTTTCTAGTCAACTAAAGGAATTTTCTTATCTAAAAAAAAATATACTTAGATTTGTTACAGGAAACTGGTATGTCAGCTTGTTAACCAGCCGATACTCCTATTGAAAATAGGTTAAAGTTATTTGTTGAACAAAATCAAGTTCCAGTCGATAAAGGGAGATACCAAAGACTTGTAGGAAGATTGATGTATCTAGCACATACAAGGCCAGACCTTGTTTATGCTTTGAGTATTGTAAGCCAATTTATGCATAATCCTGGAGAGCAACACTTGAAGGTGGTTATGCGCATTTTGAGGTATTTGAAATCTGCTCTAGGGAAGGGAATTTTGTTCAAAAAAAATGCAAATTATCTGAGTGTGGAAGCATATACTGATGCTGATTGGACTAGAGCTATAGATGATAGAATGTCCACTTCTGGTTATTTTACCTTTGTGGGAGGTAATCTTGTTACTTGGAGAAGCAAGAAACAAAATGTTGTTGCACGGTCAAGTGCAGAGGCTGAATTTAGAGGCATGGCGCTTTGATTATGTGAAGTTTTATAGCTCAGACTTCTCTTATTAGATTTGGGATATCTGCCAATACAACCAATTCAACTACATTGTGATAGCAAGGCTATCTGTGATATTGCTGCTCATAATTCGGTGCAGCATGATTGACCAAGCATGTGGAAGTTGATAGATTCTTCATCAAAGAGAAATTGGATGAAAAAATACTGGAGTTGCCAAAAATTAGGTCAGAGAATTAGTTGGCTAATGTTCTTATTAAAGCAGTGTCAAGTCAAAATTTCTTGAAGTTCATAAGGAAGTTGGGCACGTGTGATATTCATGCACCAACTTAGGGGGATTGTTGAAATATTTGAGGCTTGATTTTAGAGATTTAATTGTATGAAATATTTTAGGCTTGATTTTAGAGATTTAATTGTATGCCTTTTTGGAATTCTTTGTAAAATAGAAAATGGTAAATTAGGAGCTTGATTGTAGGATTTTTAACAAAAAGATAGTTGTCGATATACTGATAAATATTCCTGTATCCAAGTTCTTCTAGTAATCAATTGAAAAATATATTTTTTCTTCTTATTTCAATTTAATGGCCTTTGATATTCAACCATAAAAAAGAATTCAATTTGGTACTAGTAGAATCTAGTGGACTACCATATTGTATCGATGTTGAGAAAATGCATTAAATAGATTTAATTCTCTCTCATGCTTGTTAAATCACCGAAAGAAAATGAGTAGAACTCAAGTTATATTTACAGGATTTTCAACCCAAAGTTGTAAGCCAAGTTCCATTTTGTTCCAAGATATTTTCTAATTTCCACTATTTGTGTAAATTGTCATTTATTAAACAAATCGCAAATGAGTATAGCACCAAAAGTTATATCTCTTTCCTATTCTTATGTATGTTTTCCGAAGCATGTACCCTAAAAAACTTGATAAAAAGCAACAAAAGAGTTGATTACATGTAGATACTTAAATCATGCAACCAGAAGCTAGATTTTACAATAGTAAGAAAATTATGTTTATCTTTTCATACTTAGAAGATATGTTATATCTTTGTCGAGGTATAAAGTTCACAAAAGAGGTATATAACATAACCATCAAGGAATAGATTAGACATGTAACATGATCTACTAAATCCTCTCAGTTTAACATATTGGAGAATAAAGTGGGAAACAACTTAATGACTAATAGATACATAAGTAACCTAGCAACAAGAGCTATACGAGGAACATGTTATTACCATTCACAATCTCCCCAATATCCATCATATATAGCTCCATATTGCAGAGTGTTGTGTGAGGAAAAATCTATAAGTTTCATAATATTCAAATCATGTACATCCTAATATATATAATCTAGTATGGTAAAGGCTTAAACACCGTCAACATATATACACATTCAATGCTCTTCCTCAAGATGGTGCATAAATATCTCTCATGCCCATCTTGCAAACAATAGGATGAAAAACTATGCTACTAAGACCTTTTAGTAAAGATATCAGCCAGTTGGTTCTCAGATCTTACAAAATGTATACCAATGAGATGAGAGTCTAGTTTATCTTTAATGAAATATCTATCAATCTCGATGTGCTTCTTCCAATCATGTTGGATTAGATTGTGGGCTATATTAATAGCTAAAATGTTCTTATAATACAACAGAATAGGCTTTTCTAAAGATAACCTAAGATCTTTCATCAGCTTCTTAAACCATAACAACTCACAAGTCAATGAGCCATCTCTTTGTATTCTGCTTCAGCACTATACCTAGCAACCATAGTTTGTTTCTTGCTTCTCCATGATAATTCCCACAAAAAATGTGCTATATCCTAAAGTAAACCTTTTATTATCTAGTGATGCAGCCCAATCTGTATTTGTATAGGCTTCTCACTTTAGGCTTATATGGTTTTCAAATAGAAGTCCCTTCCTAGGTGCGGATTTTGCAATATCCAATGAACTGCATCCAAGTGATTTGAACAAGGGTTATGCATAAACTAGCTAATCACATTGACAACATAGGCTATGTCTGGATGAGTGTGAGATAGATAAATCAACCTTCCACTAGTCATTAGTATTTCTCTTTATCAATACATTCTCCATCACCACTTTATAACTTATGGTTTGCATCAATAGGTATGTTTGCGAGCTTGCATCCAAGCATACCTGTCTCCTATAGCAAATCGATGACATAATGCCTTTGAGATAGGAAGAAACCTTGTTAGAATGAGCAACTTTGATCCCAAGGAAGTAACGAAACATCCCTAAATCCTTAGTCTCGAATTACTAGGCAAGGTGCCGTTTCAGCTTGGATACCTCTGTAGTACTATCTCCTGTCACAATATCTCATCAACATAGACAATGTTTAACAAACATGGTGTGATCATTATTGCTTTGTTGGTACAAAAAAAAAGAGCATCACTTTTTGAAATCTACCAAACCAAGCTCTAAGTGACTGTTTGAGGCCATACAAGGACTTCCTCACCCTGTATACCTTCCCTTCAGTATTTTTACAAGAGAAGTTTGGGGGAATCTCCATATAAACTTGATCTCCATGCAAGAAAGCATTCTTCACATCCAGTTGTTGCAAGTCCAAACCAAGATTCACTGCACAAGAGATAAGAACTCTAATAGAATTCATCTTGGCAATAGGAGCAAAGGTTTCTTGATAATCCACCCCATAAGTTTGAGTGAATCCTTTTACAACAAGTCTTGTTTTATATTTTTCAATTATTCCATCAAATTTCCTCTTAATGGTAAAGACCTATTTACAACTATATGCCCATTTTCCATAAGGGAGAATAGTAAGCTCCCAAGTATTATTTTTGGATAAAGCTTTCATTTCCACAACCATGGCCTCCTTCCATTTAGATTCAACAAGTGCTTCTTCCCAACCTTGAGGAATAGAAATAGACAACAAAGAGAACATAAATGCTCTATATGATGAAGACAAGGATTTATATGAGGCATGGCTAGAGATAAGATGATGAGTAAAAGTCCTAACTCCTTTTCTAGTTGCAATAGGAAGATTAGTTTCATTAATGATAGAGGAATCATAAGGTAAGTTTGAAGAAGGAATAATAACTGAAGACTTACAAGTTTGTAACGGTGTAGAAGCTAAGTCTGGAGAGAATTGTTGGCTAGGTAAAACAGACTCAATGGTTGTGTTGAATATATATATGTTGAGGGTGTTGGAGTCTTTACCCTACTAAAGTATATATACTAGGATCTACATAATTTGAATACTATGAAAAATATAGTTTTTCTCCTCACACAACATGGTATCAAAGCTTCAAAGTGAAACCCAGCCCCTTGTTGTCGTTGACCATCTTAGCTGTGCATGGTGGTTTATGACAAGACCCAACAAAAAAATAGTAGATCCTGAATCGCCTTTTCTAGGTAACCAAACCCCCCAAGGTTTTATTCAAAATAGACCCTAGATCAGTGAGTAATTTAGGTTTTTTAGTTCTTGTCCTAGTTTTCAATTTCTCTGAAATTCTTCAATTTAAGGGGTTTTCTATTAATTTCTTCCCCTCCTTGGCTCTCAATGGCTTCAATTTAAGTAGTCTAGTTGATTATTTAGGTTGATTTGGAAAAGAAACTCATTTGCAGATGTTGCATTTTTTTTTTCTTATTGTTGGCTATGAGTTTGGTAAGTTTTTTGGATGGGTTGATGTCTACAAGTTATGGGTAGGGCTTTGTTGGGTTCTTCGTTGACTGTGAGTTATTTTATTTCCTGGATTGTGTAGTCAATTTTTTGTTGTTTCCTTCACTAGAGTATATCACAGGAAGTGATTAGCTCCGAGATTCGAAGTAGTGTGATAGGGTTGGAATCCCTAACGATAATCCCTTCCTCCATATTAGTCCACTGAAGTTTGATGGAAATAACTTCTAGTTTGGTCTCGTTCTTGTTTATTATGTATGGCTGCATTATTGGTAAAAAAAAAAAATGAGCCAGCAAAGATCCTCTGTTTGAACTATAGATTTTTGAAAATTCTTTGGTGATGTCGTGGTTCATTAATTCTATGAAGCCACAAATTTCTTGTGGTTACTTACTATTTTATTCTGCTTATAAGATTTGGACTGTTGTGAGCCAAACTTACTCTCAGGTTAGAAATGATATTCAAGTTTTTGAGAAGAAGCTTCATGAAACTATGTAGGGAGAAACGACTATTGTTTAATATTTTGCTGAATTGCGTGGTTTATGGAAAAAGTTAGATTACTATCAGGAATTTTAGCCAGTATGTCGTGAGAATGCTGCCTCTTACCAAAACGTAGTTGATAATGAGAGAGTTCATGATTTCTTATCTGGACTCAACCTTGAGTATAACTAGATTAAAGTTCAAGTTCTAACTAAAGACCCATTCCTACACCTGAAACAAACTTGTGCTTATGTGCATCAAGAAGAAAGTAGGAGGATAGTTATGATTCATATGGGAACTCATGAGAGGTCTGCAATGATAACAACTCTTATACAAAAAGACTTTAAAGTTGCAAACACCAGAGGGAGTGAAATTGAAGGGAGTAGTGATAAAGATCATTTACAGTGTGGTTATTGTAGTAAGACCCATCATACTAAAGACACATGTTGGAAGTTACATAGTCATCTTACTAGAGGCAAAGGTGGTAGGGGTGCACGGCCACTTAAATCACAAGCTCATTTTTCTGAACCTACTGAGTTATTACCTTTTATGGAGTCTAGTGCCCTTAATACAGAGGAACTGCAACATTTTAAGAGTCTAATGGCCAAACTTGATTGTTGTTCCTCTACTTCCACTGTATCTTCTCATCATGCCCTTGGCACTCATTCCACCACAGCTTCAGAGTCTTGGATCATTGACATAGGAACCTATGATCATATGACCAATACTTCTAATAATTTCTCTACATATTTATCTTGTTTTAGTAAGGACAAGGTTCATATAGCCGATAGCTCTTTGCCACCCATTTTAATGAAGGGTTTTATTTGTTGTACTCCCTCCTTAACTTTGTTTTCTATTCTTCATATTCCTAAATGTTAGGAAGAACGATTGGCTATGGTAAAGAGAAAATGGCTTGTACTTATTGGAATATGGTACAAGTAATTTTGCCAAACACTGTAGCTTCTGATTAGGCCCTTCAAAGTAGTGCTTCTATTGCTTCTCAACAACAGTTGGTTCAATGGTACTGCCATTTAAAACATCCATCTTTTTTGGTTCTAGGAAACATATTTCCAAACTTCCTTAAGCATTGTACTATGAAAAATTTGCTATGTGATGGCTATGAATTAGCTAAACATAAACGTGCCTCTTATCCTTCAATGAATAATAAAAGTACTACTCCTTTTGCACTTATTTATTATGATGTTTGAGGTCCTAGTCATGTTGTGTCTCTATCTAGTTACAGGTGATTTGTTACATTCATTGATTGCTTTAGCCGCACTACTTGGATTTACTTAATGCGTGCTAAGAATGAAGTATTTACTTATTTTCAGATGTTTCATAAGTTATTTGTACATAGTTTGATTCTAGAGTTAAGATTTTGAGGAGTGGTAATAGTATGGGATATAGAAAAGGCAATTTTCAAAAGTATCTTCAGGATCATGGCATAATATGTCAAACCAATTGTGTTGATACCTCTGCTCAAAATGGTACAACAGAACGAAAAAACTGACATCTTTTGGTGGTGACACGGTCTCTAATGTTTAATATGAATATCCCTAAGGCATATTGGAGAGATGCAATTCTCTCTGCAACTTATCTCCTTAATCAGATGTCTCTTCGGATCCTTGATTTTAAAACTCCTCTAGATGTTCTTCAAGGTAATTGTTCATTTATTGTTCCTCTAAAAGTATTTGGTTGTGTTTGCTTTGTTCATGAGCACAGGATGAGCATCAGCAAGCTTGATTGTCATGCACTAAAATATATATTTATGGGGTACTCTACCACTCAGAAAGGATGCAAATTCTTTCACCCTCTTACCAATAGAATGGACGTCACTTTTCTTGAATTCATTGCTTATTTCTCCTCGACACCTCTTCAAGAAGATAGTAACGATGAGGTAGAGTTGTCTTATGGAAATAAGGAGGAGTGGCTACCTGAGTTATTTGAGGACATAATAGAGATGAAAGGAGATGGAGGAAAACATGATGAAACTATAAATAAGGAGAATATACTGGAAGTATTGAGTTGTATTAAGACTCTTATTAGACTGGCAAAGCTGAATTTGCTTAATGACTAGGACCCCAAACATCAGAAAGAATAAGTGCAAAAGGAATAGTACTTTTATTATTCATTGAAGGATAAAAGGCACGCTTATGTTTAGCAAATTCACAAGCATCACATAGCAAATTGTTCATAGTATAATGCTTAAGAAAGTTTTGAAACATGTTTCCTAGAATCAAAAAAGAAGGATGTACTAAACGGCAATTTCACTGAACCAACTGTTGTTGTGAAGTAATAGAAGCACTATTTTGAAGGGCTTGATCAGAAGCTACAGTGTTAGCCAAAATATTTAAACCATATTTTAATAAGTATAATCTATTTTGCTCTTTACTATAGCTAATAGTTTTTCCTGTTCCTAGTTCATGAAATTTACAACAAGAAGAATAAAATATAGCTTGATAATTTAAATTTTCTATGATTGAATTAATTGATAAGAGATTCATGGAAAATTTAGGAACATGAAGAATAGAAGACAAGGTTAAGGTGGGAGTACAATGAATAGAAACTTTCCTTGAAATGGGTGACAGAGAGCCATCGATTATCCGAACCTCGTCATATTGGAATAAGGTAAATAAGTGGAGAAATTATTAGAAGTATTGATCATATGATCAGAGGCTCTCGAGTCAATGATATAAGGTTCTGAAGCTGTGGCAGAATGAGTGCCAAGGACATAATGAGAAGATCTAGCAGAGCTTAAGATTCTTAAAAGCATTGACAAGTCGTGCAACCATACCTCCTTGAAATTGATCCTGTAACTCTTGAATGTATTCTAGCTAAAATAAATTCCCATATCCTTTTTTGCCTATAAAGCACTAGTGCCATTCTAATGACTTTTAAGAGAAATGCATGGAAGCCAACTCAATCTTTAGAATTTCATGTGTGTGATCAACAGTGAAAAACTGCTGATATTTTCTGAACAAATTCTTGAATTTGTCTCTATTGAATTACGAAAGTCAATCAATCACACCTTACGGAACAATTGATAGTCCTCAATTCCTATTGATTGAATTCTATATGTTTCCTTACCAGTTACAGGTTCTTGAATACTTGGATCAGATGCATTGAATTATTGGAATTCTGGATGTGTGGTCATTGGTAGCCTTTCCCTTTGCCACCACTGCTTATGGTGGAGCAATGTTGTCCATAGCTTGTGGCCCGTTCATAGATGCCATTGCCGCCGTTAACATAGCTTGAAATTCATCCTTTAAGGTATGCATGATGTTGTTTTAGTTTGTTCTTATCTCTTGTAAATAGGTATCAATTCTATCGAAGCTCCCATCAAAGCTTCCTAATCTTACTTCTACCATCATCACTTATTGATTGAATGCATTTACCGTCACTATCTTTGTATCCACAGTGCCAGAGATTTTCTCTAATAACACTGGTATGCCTTTCACAGCTCCAATCCAACTAATGGACATGACTTATGCAATAGAAGGAACTCAAGTAAGTGACAAAGACTCAAAGAGATTATGCTGAAGGTTTTCTATAATTCATTTCATGGAATGTAAAATTTACAAGAATTCAAACTTAATACAAGTAACTAAGGTGGAATCTGAAACTGAAAGCTAACAATAACAAACTTAACAAAACAACTAACTAACTAGCTAACAACTTTGCAGGGTCATCCACTTCTGTAATGCACCTTATAACAAAAATCCAACTAACAACTCAACTAAAATGTAGTTGTTTGGAATTGAGCATATCAAGAGTTTAACTATTTTCCCTTGTCTTGTCAATTATGTAACATTTTTAGAGAATGCACAAATAAGACACGAGATTAAATACAACAAATAAGACATACCAATATGCAAGTTAATGAACTTGACATGTAATTTATTCATCCCTTCCCACTCCCCAATAATAAAAATAAAAAATAAAAAATCCGTAACCAAATTTCTACAACCTTGATAACCATAATTGACAACTACACCAGCAATAACCTCAAAATAGGCAAACAAGAATTCCTAAACTCACCGTGACACTATATGTTGGGAATTATATAATATTCTCGTTTAATTTTCAATAAGTTCTAGTTAAATATCAAAAGCTAATAACAATAAATTATAAATAGAATAAAAGATAAATAAACATCAATATAAGATATAACGTGGTTTGGCCCCTTGCCTACATCCACGAATGAGAAAAAAAAATTTCACTAATATTCTAAGAAAGATTATATAAAACGAGTAACACTCTACACATCGTGTTCTCACTACTCTTCTAAGCCATGTTTCTACCAATCTCTAATGCACTCATACCTTTGAGGGATCTCATAAATATTAGATCTCTCTCTTTCCCATACTTATAAGTCTCACAAGCCTATATATTTATACTACATATGACTTGCCTAACAAGTAAAATTTTCTTCCACTTAATGGAAACCCTATAATCATTTAATTAGATTTACTTACCCACTAAGGTAAACCTAATTAGAAAATCCGAATCAATACTTAATTAATTCTTTTTTGTCCATCAAGAGTAAACTAATTAAGAAACTATCAAATAAAAATTTGAATCAAAATATCTGTATTATCCATCTGCTAGAGGTAAACCGGGTAGCGGCGGAGAAAGAAGAGTAATAGTAAGCAAAACTAAAGGAAGCCAAGCCAGTCATAAAAAGGAGTTTGGTGATTGTAATTCACTAATAATAATAATAAAAAAAATACCATTTTATAATAAATTAATGATTGATAAAAATATAAAAACTTATATTCATATCGAGTAAGAATAGGGTGGTTTCATATTTTAATTTAAATTATATGATACCCTTCTCATCTCATTATTATATTTATTTGTATATAAATTTATTAAATAGTAAATTATATTAAAAGATAAAAGCATGCCTAAGAAAATAAGGAAAGATAAGAGTTTAGAAAATTTCTTATAGTTGTCAGATTTTATCAGATACAAATATAAAATATTTAGTGAGTTTTATATATAGTTAAGGTACGTTTGTTGGTAATTACATGGCTTTTGCTAAGGTTGTCTAAAAATTTGAAAATATACTACCATAATTTGTGTATTTTATTAGTGGTTTTATTGCAATTCTTAGAAGAATGAAGAAATTTTTAGGCGTCGAAGATACCTTATAACACAATACAGGAAGATTATTTTTATGTTGGAAGGTAATGAAGAGAATGATTGTATTATGTGATTTTCTAGGTCTATGTGCATGGATTTACTGTGTTCTTCTGAGTAGTTAGGTGTCTTTTAATGTTTTGTCTGTTAGTGTTTTAGGCTAACTTTATTTGTATTGTACAAGTATTCATAATTTATGTAATTCACTACTACTTTTAGTTCATCATTTGAAATGGTGACTAAAAGATGGTTTGTGGTAATTTGTGTATGTTTATGAATGCTTCAATTTGTTATTTTAGGAACCAAACATGGCAAACAATACATACAAACATGGCAAACAAATACATACATTAAGTTCATGGAACCAAGCATGTATTGCTTGACTGGTTCTTGCAACATGTATTGCAACTGGATTCTTACAAGTCCTCATATTGTGCCTATACTGGTTATACCTGCTGTATTTGAGAGATGTGTTCTTTCTCTTCCATCTGTTGCTCTCTTCCTCATGTTTTTCTAGTTCTTCTGGACCTATAGTTCTTTTCTTTTTGGGCCTCCCTGATGCTTTTAGCTGAATTGGTGGCTGAATGTCATAACCTCTTGCTAATGGCAGTTGATGGCCACATGCTCACTCCATTGATAAGCTCCACTATAGGATCATAGCAATCAATATAAGTTTGCTTATAGTATGCACTTATAAATTATTCTAGCTCTTACTATCTGAAGTAGATGTAGTTGAATGTATGTCTACAAGTCAAGTTTATAAGTTCCTATAATTTACATCACTACAAGAAATTACCATAACTAAATCTATGTGTTGGTAGACAAATGCAGATGCTAATAATCATTATCTGCATATGTATTTTATCTATCAATGTTTGCACAAATGTCTATACAATTGCACACATAGAAAAATTGCATAAAAAACTTAAAGCAAACACAAATGTAAATGGTATTTTACAGACGTATTTATTGGTGTAATTTGACACCATTTTTCATGAGCTTTCCTGCATCTGCTTTTTTTATTATCTGCATATGCATTTGCAGATGCAAATATAAAATATTATTTTATTTAAAAAATTTTGTTTCTACTACTGCCACTTAATATACATGCATCTGAGGTGTCAAACGCATATATTTTCCCCCAAATTTAAACCTTGCCTGTGAATTTTCTTTCTTCTTCTCCCTTTTTTTCTCTATAACAGACCTTTCCTCCCTTTAGACCAGTCTCCCAACTTTGCAAATACGTCATTTCTTCTTCGCAAATCACTAGTCTTCTTCACAATTCCTTGGTTTGCTTCAAAATTTACTAAAAATTTAGAATTCGTCCTCTGTCCTCTCCCAAGTAAGTGATTTTTATTTTCTTGAACTTGTGCATTATGTTGTTTATTATTCTTGATTCCCTTTTTCTACTTTTATTTGTTTATACTATACTATGATCATTTATAAACTATTTCCTTCTGTAGTTTCCTGGGTTGTTTGTTTTTTTCCTATGAAATATTGTTTTGCTGTTTTCATGCATAAATTTGGATAGAAACCTAAGTTTGAGCTCTAGCTCTTGATTTTTCCAATCCTAAAATGATGGATTGGATTTTCTTAGAAACTACTTTTTTTTTTTTATTAATAGTATTGATAAATGTGTTTTTGGCAATGTATTAGCTATTACGTGATTAATTTGTTTATGAGTTATAGTTTGTATCTTCAGTTTGCAAAGAAAGGATTTACTATAAACTAGTTATGAGTCATAAGATAATTGGTGGCTCGTGAATAATATTTTCTTTCATATACTTATGTTAATCATGCTTTCGATTAAATTCTAGCTTAAATTTTTTAATTATGTTAGGGTCTATGAGTTAATGAGCACATATTTTCTTCCATGCCCTTGTATTAATCATGCTTTCAACTGAGTTCTAGTGAACTCTTTCAAATATTTTGGGATCTTTAAATTTAATGAGCTCAAAATTTTGTCCATGCACTTACATTGTATTTATGATGCTTTCTACTGAGTTCTATCAGAGTCTTTTAAATGTGTTGGGATATTTGAGTTTCATAAAAATATTGTATTCAAGGTTTGTTTCTTGGTTGAAAGATTGAAATGTATCAGTCATTTTGTGGCATTTTGTTTCTACTTTGCCTCCATTAGTCATTGGGAGGTAGGAATGTGGCCAATTAAATCAATGAAAGAGATAGCTTTTACTAGTTTAAATTTTGCTACACTTGATGTCTAATTTTATATATGTAGTTCCAAGTCAAACTAAAGCTTGTTTCAATATGAAACTTTTGTGTAGGGTTTAATGGAAAGAGCCCAATTAACTAACTAACTTGTGGTCTTTGACATCTAAAGGGTCTGATCAACCATATATGATAAGCTTTACAAAGTGAAACTCCTCCTCATAGCTTGAAGCCTTAATTAATTGAACACTAAACTCCTCCTCATTCATGTACCATAGGTTCCTCTTCTCATCCTTTTTGGCTAAAACTTCCTCATTAATTCTTTTTTTATTTTCTTTTATTTTTTCTATTTATGATTATTGGTTGGCTTAATTGTTGAATTCTTTTTGTGTTGCATATTTTGTTTATATTTTTGACTTTCTGTTTATTTATTATAGAGGTGAATTAGTTACTTGCTTAATTTACTATCGGTCTTAACATTTGTAGTTGTGGGCTTTACTTGCTTACTTATAAGCTTTGAATAAAAAATATGTCACATCCCTCACAGAGGCATGACTGGTCAGAGAATTGGGTAACCAACCCTTTGTAACTTTGACTCCACAACAAAGAAACAAATAAAACTCTTGACTAAACAATGCCTAAAAGTAAAATTTTATAAAACATAAGTTAACTATAAAAATTTGTTTATTAAAACAAATAACAATTTACTGAAAATTTTGGCAGAGGTTCCTTGCAATATAAAACATGCCTTAAAATACAAAAAAATACACCTACATATATATAACTAGATCACAAAATTACACATAAGAGCTCCGCTCCAGTCAAATCACAAATAACAAATAACTAGATTATTACATAACACAAAATTTGACAATCACAGCTCTAGTGTGATTGCAAACTTTCATCCTATATTTTCTATTCAAGAAACAAGCATAATTTATTTAAATACCGACTGCCAAACTTTTGATGATTAAAATTAACACTAAACCACCAAGTAGGATTCTGTCATAGACTAGGACCCAAAGATAACACTGACGGTGTCAAAGATTGAAAAAGATGTTGCTGGTGTAACATCCCCTAAATTAATTATAGGGTAAGTAATTATCTTATGAATTAATTAGGATTAAAATTTAGTTACATATTATTCAATGTACAAGAATAATACATGTGTGTATAAATACGTATAGGATATGCATTAGTATAGGAGTAGTGTATACATATAAAATACATATAAATGCATGTATACATATATGTATACATACATGTATATATGTATAGGAAAAAAAAACATGGACAAGTGTAGGCGTTGGGAACAAAGATGGAAAAATATTACATGATGGCGTTAGAAGAAGAAAAGAAAATGATAAAATATAAGTTACTTGCTAAAAGATAAAATGTGATGAATTAGGTGTAAGAAGAAGATTAAGTGTGCCATGAAATAATTAAGTAGGACATGTGTAGAGAATTAAGGAAACAAGGTATCCATGAAATAAATAAGGTGGATATGTGTAGAGATTGAGGAAGCAAGGTGTACATGGAATGATTAACAAGACATGTGTAGAGATTTAAGATAACTTGGTGGCTTACTAATGATGAAAGAATCTAAACTAGGAAATAGGAGGAAGACAAGTGTTAAGAGGAAAATGCACATGTTAATTTAGAGAATGCAAGTAGGATGTTGTAATTTTAGAGAGCTAAAAGGATAAAATAGGAACTGAAACTTTCTAAATTCCAAACCTTAGTCATAAACTATAAATATGAGAGTGGTGGTGAGTGAAATGCATAGGCAAAGTGTGCACTAAAGTGAGAGAAAAGTGAGAAAACAAAGAAAGTGAGAAATAAAAAAATTAAAAAAAGGCAAAACTGTGAACGAGGAGGAAAGAAAGAGTAAAACAGTAGGAGAAAAGAAGGAGAAGGAAAACTGAGCAAGGAAAAGGAAGAAGGAGGGAGGCATAGAAAGAAAGAAAGAAAAACAAACATTAAGAGTATTAGGCAAGTATTCATACATATCTTTTTCCATTTCATCTTTGTTTCGGTACTTACTTCCTTGATACTCCTATATTCGTCTTAATATCTTTCATGCATATGAAATGAAAATGATAAAAAGGATTCCCTTTTTGGGAAATTTAAAGGATAATAATTCTAATAACTTGTCTTGAGTTTATGTTGGCCAAATTTCCCAGGCATCTAAGAATGATGTTTGAACCATAGTATAAAACCTACTATTGAGAGGTGGTGCCATGTAAACGAGAGGTTGGTATCCATAGTACATCGAAGTACTTGAAAGGCAGCCTGGTGATTGTATGAAAGGTTCAAGAATGGTTACTAAGAAGTGGAAAAGAGGAAAAAAGGCTAAATTGCATTGCATATTCCTATATTTCTAAAATTGCCATCAAGAATCCTTCGTTGTTATGTATGAATGCTTGTTGAGGTTCGAATCACTTTTCGTCATCTTGATGTGTAGATTAATTAGTGCCATGGATATGTATTGTTTTCTTTGGAAGAAGGCATGGTCTATGTAAAGGGAAAAAGGGCAAGTGGTTGATTATTGGAACAAAAAGAGGAATGGTCATGTAAAGGCCCTTATCGTATAATTTGGTAACTAGAGTTTTGACTTAGACTTTGTGCCTTAGGAGGAAGCTTATTAGTATGTGTAAAAAGCTCCTCTTTGGTCAAAACCATGTAAGTAAATAAGTACGTTAGTAAATACGTGTAATATGACTTTGTAATGTTTGTGTTCAATTCAGCTAGGCAATTTCTTAAGAGAAAGAAAGAGTGAATTAGCTAAAGAACAAATGAAACAAATGATAGGATGTCAATTAGGATGAATTGTGTAAAGAATATAGAACCAATTGACTAAGTAGTAGTTCACTAAGGACATATTAAAAGGAGAATCAAGAGTATAGAGTTATAAATCAATCTTAGTTTAATGAATCAATAAAGAATTAATTAAAGATATAAGTTTAAGTCTCATAGGTAATAAATTAGTTAAGTAAGGTTCAAGGTATTTATTTGAGTAAGAAAGTTTAAGGAAACTAGTTAGGATGTTCCTTTGTAGTAAGCAAAATAAAAAGTAAAAATGGATTTATAGTAATTATGTTTTAAAAGATAAAAGTAAAGGAAATTTTGATGTCCTAATGATTAATGAGTAATTATTCTTCAATTAAGGCACTAATTAAGTAAAGGATTATGGAAGGTAGGGTGTTACAGCTAGGATCTTAAAGGTAAGGCCAAGATGGATATTCATGGTATCATCTTGCAACACAAATAAGGTGCTCATCTGACCATAGACAATAACAAAGATAATACCAGTGACCCATATAGGAAGCAAACGTATAATGGCATTCAGTTCCTCCACATGAATTTTTTTGTGTGGTCAAACTTGCGGTTTCCTTTAATAACCGACTCTCAATCTGTAATCTCATACAAGAGAGCCTTCTCAGCAGGTACTTTAATTCGATATTTCCTTATGGCTACCACCATAACTAGACAAATTTGTGTAAAAGGGCTACCTCTGAGTTTCTAGTTCTGATACAACTTACTACCTAAAAAGAAACTCACTTGATTGCAAAGAGGTTCTCCATGGCCAAGACAAGAAACAAGGAGCAGAGCATGTTGTTATTAGACTTACCACGCAAGTGCACTTATCATTAACAAGTAAAATAGATAGAAGTAGAATGTCAAAACCACAAGAAATTAAATCTAACAACTAAGTACTAAAATTTACCAACCCTAACTTTATCAAAATGAATTAATTTTGAGAAATTTATAATTAAACTAATCTAAAATAAGTAAGCAAACGTAAGAATGTAAAGGAGAAATCTAGAATTGCAACTTTCCTCAAAACTCACTTGGATTATTATTACATTATCATGCTAAATATGATACCAAATTACTTACCTAGGGTTCTTACTCAAATATAAGTATCTTTCAAATTGCTTATAATAATATCTAACTTAACCAATTCACTATATTTCTATGAGAATTGAATTAAGCTAGACTCATTAAGAATAGACCTAACAATGGCTACACAAGGTATCGAGGTATACTTCTATCCTACATACAAATCAAATTTAAACAAGCACGTGAATGAATTCAAACAAGTGCCATCTTATTCAAGTCTAAACCTAGATTTCTTTTGTCAAGG
Source organism: Quillaja saponaria (assembly GCA_029379385.1). Taxonomy (NCBI): domain Eukaryota; kingdom Viridiplantae; phylum Streptophyta; class Magnoliopsida; order Fabales; family Quillajaceae; genus Quillaja; species Quillaja saponaria. The sequence goes on along the minus strand of CM055613.1, from coordinate 18,225,722 downwards.
TTCCTCTAAATTACCACATTAATCTAATTGGAAGCTAATCATTTAGAAGCATAAAACATAGAATAAGAAAAATAACTCATGTAACAAACCCTAAGCAATCAAATAATAACATAAAACCAAGCTACATGTTAATTTCCATTGCAATATAGAGAATATCTATAGATTTATTCATTTTGAGAGTCTTCTTCAATAACCGATTAAGGTTCACTGATTTGGTCATCTTGGATTTATTCATGGACTTCTTTTTCTATGACCAAATTAAGCTTAATAGGTTGAGCACCATAGACTTCCTCATATGATTCTTCTTTTATGAAGTGAATATCTATAGGAATAGAATTTTGTACCTATTCTTAAGAGATCTTTATTTTCTCCTCTCTTAGTGTAGGTTCATACTCACTTTGTGCAGACTCACTCATGTATATGCTGGGATGATCCAACAATTCATAAGCTTTGTCTATACTTAGATCCATGTAGTCTCCACTAGCTAGAATATTCACCACTTTATATGACCTCTCATGTAAACAATTGTAAAATGTATGGAGTTGAAACCAATTTAGTAAGCCATAAGTTAGATACATTCTCAACAGATAGTTGAACCTCTCCCAAGCAGTTTGGAATGATTCCAAGTCATCTTGAGTGAAACAAGTGAGGTTGAAATATTCAGTATACATTTCCATTGTACCACACACAACAAACAAGAAAATAAAATTAAAAAGATAAAAGGAAAAAGGAAAAAATAAAATAAAATAAAATAAAGAGTTTGAATTAAAACTAGAATTGGTTGGTATTAATATTAATAAAAGTTAGATTAATTCCCTAGAAACGGCACAAAAACTTGTTGTTGGATTTACCGTGTAAGTGCACGTATCATTAACATGAAATATAGATAGAAGTAGCATGTCGAACCCATGAGAAATTAGATCTAACAATTGTTAAGTACTAAAATTTATCAATCCTAACTTTATCCAAATGAATTAATTTTGAGAGATTTATAATTAAACTAATCTAAATTAAGCAAGCAAACGTAAGACTGTAAAGAAGAAACTTAGAATTACAACTTCCCTCAAACTCACTTGGATTATTATTATAGTATCATGCTTAGTTATGATACCGAATTACTAAACTTACTCAATTATAAGTATCTTTCAGATTATTTATAATAATATCTAACTTAACCAATACTCTATATTTTTATAAGAATTAATTAAGTTAGACTCATTAAGAATAGACCTAACAATGGCTACACTAAGTATGTAGGGATGCTTTTATCCTACATGCAAATCAAATTCAAACAAGCACGTGAACGAATTCAAACAAGTACCATCTTATTCAAGTCTAAACGTAAATTTCCTTTGTCAAGGTTTCTCTAAATTACCATATCAATCTAATTGGCAGCTAATCAATTAGAAGAATAAAGCATAGAATAAGATAAATAACTCATGCAGCAAACCCTAAGCAATCAAATAATAACATAAAACTAAGCTATATGTTGAGTTCCATTGCAATCCTAGAGAAGAAACTACTCTATGCTACTTAATGTAAACATGGATATAAACAAAGAAAACATCAAGAAAATACAAGAAAGTAAAGAAGGAGTAGAATAAAGAAAACTATAAAGATTGTCATTTTTCAAGCTTTTGCTATCCTTGCTCCTCTTGGTCCTTGCACTCTTGTTTGCCTTTTAATCTCCAAACTTTCTTAGCTTAGTTCATGCATCTTTATTCCCCTTATAAACATCTTTAAATAGGCTTCAAAATCTTCAAAAAAAAATCAATTCGGACTAAGAATCAATCTGGTGCATCAGTACTGAAAATTATATTACAGGATCACCTTTTGGGGTCCCAACCATAGCTTTCTGGCTCATAGGCACTAGTTGCCACTGTCTTGGGCACCCCAGCGCCAGCTTTCTGGCACCTAGGTGCCAGTACTCTTTGCCTAGATGGTGTTTTGTATGATTTTGGGCAATATGGCACCCCTTTTCCATAGCTGTGGCATGCCCGATGCATAGGAAATCCTTGTTTGACTTTAATTTGACTTCAAAGAGGTTTGCTTTAAGCATTAAACCTTTAAAACACATAACTTAAGTTAAGAATCAATGAAATTCCTAATTAAAGGCTAAATCCTAAGCATACTCAACTAGGATTTAACACCTTAAAACAAATTACTCAACTAAGCAACAATCAAACTAAAACTCAATAGCATAGCATATTAAATGAATAAAAAGGACATAAATAACTAGAAGGAGAATTGGCCAAAAAAGAAAGATATAAGGAAGGGAACTAGAAAAATCCAGATGGAGGGGAAGGGAATCAGACAAAAGAGAAAAAAATAAAAGGAAAATAGATAAAAGAAATAAGGAAAAGCAATGAAATAAAAAAAAAAAAATTTAAAAAAAGCCTCGTCCAAGTCAATGTATAATTTGTAGTGGATATCAATTCTATGTATATATAAATATAAATGTGTGATGTGAATTAAATCCTATTACTTAGGTATATATATATAATTACTTTCTAGCTTAAAAAAAATAAAAATACATGGTGAATAATTAATCATGTTGCATCTATAAATATAAATGTTTGTACACTTGTTGTACGTATCAATAAATCCAAGTTAACCACTTATATAATGAAAATTAATTCTTACATTTTCTCTATATTTATACAAGTTTTCAATTACATAAATTTTACTTTGTATAAAACTTAGTCACGAAAATTTTCATACAAACATTCTAAAATACAAATTAAAGTATCAAGTTGTAATAGAATACATATGGTGTAAGTAAGTAAAAATTCACAATAACTATATTGGTTAAGAAGTTGTAAAGAGAAATGTTAATATATATTTTATTGCACAAGAAGCTTTTAACCTTTTGTATTAAACTGCTACCATGCTAGTAAAGTTATTAGTATTTCTATTTGACTTTTAAGCTTTTGTCAGTTTGTAATTAGTTTCGATATATCTTGTTATTACATAGTCATGCCTAGAGGACTTGCTATCCCCCCTCCAAGTTCATCGTGGAGCATCATTTCCAGCTCCAAGTCACTTTACAATTCTACCTCTAGCTCCCTCTACAGATTCACTTCCAGCTCCCTCTACAACTCCACCTTTAGCTCCCTCCACAACTCCACCTCCCAGTATTATACTCCATCCTCGAAGCAGGTTCTAGACCTTTTTGACTTGGGGTTAGATCAGATCCCATCGAGCTGGAGATTGGCACTGACATGTAAGTTACAATTTCAAACTTTAATAATAAATTTTATTATTTATTTATTTTTTATGAATTTCATTGTTCTTACACTACTTAACTTGTATTGCAGTTACAGGTCATGATTAGGATGTCAAGCATGGGGCGGATCTTGAGCCTATAAGGCGAGCGACGTCGCTGAGTGTGGTGCGGCCACAGAGAGAGGGAAGAAGGGTAAGAATAAGATTAACCCTCCCTATGAAGTTAAGGAGGATCGCCCACTCATTCACATAGCTAGAGACAAGTAAGTAAATTATATTTATAATTTTGTATTCATTGACCTTAATTTATCAACGTTCATTTTTTTTTTTTTTTATTGCAGAGTATTCATTGGAGATGGCCTTAAGAACATGAAGATGGTGACTACCATTTATGGTATTATTATGAACCATCTTCTAGGTCTACTATTCCTGTACTAGAAGTTCCCAGAGGACACGAAGACCTTATGCTATAATGATTTTATGGTAAGTTTAATTGTATTATGATTTTATGCTACAATAATTTCATTTTATTATATTGTTAAATTACTGACAACATGCTTTTGTTTTGTAATTTATGTCGTAGAGAAGGTTTAGAGTCATCCCCGAGGAGTGAGCTACATCTCAGACTGTGCTTGATACAGTGATGTATTCCATAAGCTATGTACAGAATTGAAGAGGAAGCAGCCATTAGGCCCACTCACTTGGAAGGAGGATGGACTCCCAGATTGGATCCTATAGAATTGGTGGGAGTTCTTGTGTAACAAATGGGTGAGCCTTGACTTCTAGAGGCATTCCCGGACAATGGCCGTGAATAGGCGAGTGGATGATGAGCATATTCATCATGCATCTGGCTCCGTTAACACAACTGTTCACTAGAAGCCACTGATTAGTAATATTTTATTTAATAAATATTAGTTATAAATTTGTATCACAACATTTTTAACTAATATTGTTTTAAAAAATTTGTATAAGAGCAAGAGTTAAGTCAAGAACCTACAGTTATTAAGGTTTTCGACCGCACTCACAAGAGAAAGTCTAGTGACTTTGTTAACACAAAGTAAAAGGCCTTTATTGTAGGTATGATTTGTCTTTTTTTTTTCTTTACATGGTTGTTTTTCTATTTTACGTATATAACTTGTTTTTATTTCCAGGAGAAGTTAAGGTCTCTTCATGAAGCTAGTGGGCTGCAAGAGGAAGGGACTCATCTATGGCTTCAGGGGTTGTATCATCTCCTAGTAAGTACTGGGTGAAGTTGCAGGGATCTGCAGTTTCTGTCACCATTACTCACTGCTTCGCAACGGTGTTATAACCCAATAGTGTAAAATTGAGTTTTAGATATATTGTGTAAATTTTACCTATAAAATAATAAACAGCTAAATAAATTAATTAAATAGTAATATAATTTGATGTGTTATAATCCGATATCTTAGTATATGTTTTAAAGTTTTGTAAAAATAGTTGTTGTAAAGTAAAAAAAAAAAAATTAAGATGGAGGAATATTTGTATAACTTCATATATATAAACATGTGTGTAATATAAGGATGGTTTTCCACCACATATTTCATTGACTTTGACCCTAATTTTTCCTAAACTTTATCTTATTTTCCTTCATTTTATTTCTTTCCCTTATTAGCATTTTATTTATTTTCACTTTGAAATTTTTTCTGGTTAGTTTAGATTCCCCTGCCTCCAGGTTTTGTAAGCTCTCTTTCTTTACCTATATTGGTGGTGGAGTTTTTTCTTGTATTTGTACCTTTGTTCCTCCTTCCAGCCACAACCTTCTTCCTTGTTTTTAATTTTGTTAGGAATTGGCTCCTTTCATAGCTAGCCGAGACACCTACTGACTTCTTTCCATTTCTTCTTGGTTGGTGTAGCTTGAAAGACTTGGAGCTGCACTGGTCCAACTATTTTCCTTCCAGCCACCTGAGTAACATGTTTGTATTTTCATGTTTCATTGTTGGTTGCTCTTATGGAGGGGTTTTAGTTAAAGTGAGTAGCCCCAAGAACCTTATCTATCCTCTCGTTCAAGTTTCTTCTGTCTTCCACTTCCTCTTTTGCGAGTTCCTTGTCCTCTTCCCATTCGTCTGGGAGTTGAGACAATCGATGAGCTATATTTCCATGAAGTGATGTTATATGATATTCTTTTTAATATAACATAGATATCCAAAATTTCCGTTACGATAAGCTGTTATGTTCTAAGAGATTAATTATGCATCACACAATCCATGTTTTCCTACTCCAACTTTCTTAACAAGAACAACATCAGTTACATTATTTTTATTCTAGGTATTCTACTATCTTTGTTTTCAGTTATGGCTCCATATTACTCCATGTAGTCATTGGTAAGTTTGGGCTTGATTGAAAATGAAACAGCTTCATTCCTTCAAACTCAAAGATGAGCTTCAATCCTTCTAATATGCTTTGTTCCTCTTCTACAGAATCATCAATAGCTTTATTAACAGGATCATTCACTCCCAAAGTCCTTTATTCTTTCTCTACAAATTGCCCCATATCATTAACCTTTTTCTTCTTCTTTGTTAGCAGCCAACCCCTGTTTAGGGGCAACAACTTTATTTGTGAAGTAACCAAGCTTTGTAGCTTGGGTTTTTATAAGGGTGGCTACGTTAGTTCGTCCCTTCAACCATGGGAGTCCTTAATGGGTAAGATAACTAACATGGGAGGAAGGCAGCTAAAGTAAGTGGGCAGCAAAGGTGGTAGTTCTTTTAACTTAATTTTTTTAATGTGTTAGTGGTTTAGAAAAAGTTAGGAATAAGAACAATAGGAGGTTAGTTGATAATGGGAAAAAGATAAATTGTGGAGTTGAATTAAGTTGATATGAGTATAGTCTAATTCATGCTTGATGAATATTAGGTAGTTAGTTTAATTTAAATGCAAGTTGGAATATGAATATGATTGAAATTTGAGGATGCATGTTGAGTTATTGGTGTGTATATATATACATTCACACACACAAATCAAAGGAAGGAATTTATGGACTTAAGATATTTGATAAAATGTTTACAAGAAACTAGTTATAATATAATAAGTAAAACTTGGAATTTTTAAATCTTTGCGGTTAGGGATTAATTGAATTTGAATAAAAAGCCTAAGAAGAAGGAGTAAAGAATTGTTAGTTAATGTTGTAAGTTAAGAAGAAATTAAGATATGAGTATAAGCAAAGGGTGGTTGGTTGTGGTTAAAGTGTTGAAAATGAAAGTTAAGTAGTTTTTTAAGGAGATGCAAGGCCAGATTTTATAAGTTAGAGAAATCGCGTATTTCGAGTATTTTATGAACTAATTAGGTTATAAGTTCTAAAGAGAAAGTGTATCTTATGGTCGTAAGATGAATCTAAAATGTTTCATAACTTGATTCGAAGTATATTTATCATTAGAGCTGTTGGACTGCAGCTAGGTTCGTGTAGGATTTTCAGTGAGCTTCAGTCAGTTTGGAGGACTTTGTCGTGGGTTATGGTTTGAATTAGCTAAGGAATCCTGAGTAAGAATTGTTCCTTATATATTAAAGGACAATTAAGGAGTTTTTCAGCTGTTAATTTCATGTTATGTGTCTTTTAGAGGTGTTAGAAGTCATAGTTATGATTTTCGGATTTTGATTAAACCTATTTTGGTGAAACTAGTTTTGGAAGGTCTTAAATAAGGAATTAGAAGTAGGGTGTTGAAGATGAATTTTCCTAACATCTTAAAAAACCAAACTAGAAAATTTCACAATTTAATTCCCAAGTAAGAGAATTCTACAAGCATTGGAATCCGGTCAGGTAACCATAAATTGTGTGTGCCCTATTTGTGTTCATGTAGGAGATTTGAATGGGTACAAGACTAATTTTAGGAGAAGTTTCGAAATAAGAAATATAACTAATGTCCTAGAAATAATATTTGAACTTGGTTTTGTTGGAATTGGTTAAGTATGTAAGTTAAAATCAAACATATCTCTAAGGTGGTTATGAAAATATTTAAGAGAAGTTAACTAGAAATATATATGCATGAAACTTAGTATCTATAGATTTTTATAATTAAAAGATTATAACCTATAAAAATTGACAAACTAAGTAATACTAAAAAAATTTAATTGCAGTTCTGAAACTTGTGAGTGAGCCAACAACGCGTATGAATGCAAAAGGGAGTGACAAGCATGATCAGTAAATGATGAGTAGATAAATGCTACCTTTTGGTTGCTAGATTAGTATGTGTAATTGTTATGTGTATTTGAATAGATATGTTTATATGGAAGTATAAACATGTGTACAGATTCATTAAGTTATTGGAATTGTGCTTGACTTGTGAATAAGGGCCAATAAAAGTGTTTTTCTTTCTGAAATATTTTTTACTTCCGAAATAGAATCTAGGTGCACCTAGGATATTCTCAGATACTCTGATTTGATAAATGATTTGAAATGATTGAGTACTCAGCCACAGTGGGATGGATTTGTACGAGAAATATATTTGGTGTGCAGGAACAAAAATTATCTGCTGGGAGGATGTATGGTGTGCAGGTCTGAGTTACTCTATTGGCCCTTTATATGCTTTGAGTGTTTTGATTGTTTTGTTTTAATTGTGAATTCTGAACATTCTGGTTGATTTATTAATCTTGTATATTACATAAATTGTGGTTAATTAAATCTACTATAATTACATGTACGTACGTATATCATTGAACTAAGATATAAAACATAGCTACATAAGATTATTTAATTTAAATGTGTTTTTTATGCCTTGGTTGATACTAGTATCCTTTGGGTATATTTTTTCACTCACTGAGTCTATGGGACTCACCATTCTTTTGTTGATTTTTGTTTTAGTAACACGATTTCGGTATACATCATAAAAGAGTTTGTGATTTGGTAGTTTGCAGTTACATTAGGATTTTTGGGATATTGTGATTTGATTGTACAAGAGTCAAATTATTATTGTTTATGATATTAACGAAGCGGAGCTCCTTGGCTATATTGCTACTATTTTTACCTAATTGAATATAACTAGGAATTATATGTTTGTATTTTGAGACATGTTCCAGTGTATAGGAAACCTCTGCCAAAACTTTTAGTAAATTTTTATACATTTTAGTAAATAAATATTTTGTAGTTAACTTGTGTTTTCTAAATTTTACTTCTATTCTTTAGTTTAGTTAAGATTCATATTTGTTTCTTTGTTTTGAAGTCAGGGTAATGGAAGTTTAGTTACCCATTCCTTCGACCATTCATGCCTTCGAGTAGGGTGTAACATACGACTTCTACTACATCTCCATCTCCTTTAGGATTCATTCCAGAGTAGTGTACAAGAGTTAATTAGAATAAATCTAGAGAAAGTAGGGTTACATTCACTGCCTTTGACACCACCATCTCAACCATCTTCAGTACGTAATAATTATATTTTCATAATGCAAAAGTTTTAATTTGTTATAGTTTACATGCAAAAACATGCTAAGTTTGGGTTTGGGGGAAAAAAATAGTCAAATACTAGACCGTTTAGGATTTCAGTAGTACTAGCATAACCCTAGGGACAAATAAGACCTGTAGGAAAAACCAGAAATCCATTTGGATCAACGGTTAGGATTTTAGGATAAATTTTGAGTTTACATGCAAAAACATGCCAAGTTTGAGTTTGAATGGAAAAATAGTCAAATACAAAACCATTTAGGATTCTAATATTACTGGAACAACTCTAGAGATGAATAAGACATGTAGGAAAAACCAAAAATCAATTTGGATCAATGGTTAGGATTTTAGGACAAATTTTGAGTTTCAAGGCAAAAACATGCCAAGTTTGGGTTCAGGGGGCCAAAATGGCCAAATACTCTATTGTTTAGGATTCTGGTAGTACTAGCAAGACCTTAGGAATGAACAAGACCTGTAAGAAAAACCAAAAATCCATTTGGATCAACGGTTGGGATTTTAGGACAAATTTTTAGTTTAAATGCAAAAACTATGAAAACTTGGGTTCGTGGGGCAAAACAGTCAAATATTAGTCTGTTTAAGATTCCGGGAGTACTGGCACGACCTAGGGATGAATAAAACCTGTAGGAAAAACTAAAAATCTATTTTGATCAATGCTTAGGATTTTGGGCCAAATGTTGAGTTTCAAAACAAAAACTTACATGTTCGGGTTCTAGGGGCAAAATAGTCAAATACTAGCCTATTTAGGATTCCGAAAGTACCGGCATGACCTTGGGAATGAATAAGACTTTTAGGGAAAATTGAAAATCTATTTGGATCAATGGTTAGGATTTTAGGACAAATTTTTAGTTTCAAGGCACAAACATGCCAAGTCTCTATTCGGTAGGCAAAACGGTCAAATACTAGACCATTTAGGATTTTTGTAGTATTGACATAACCTTAGGGATGAATAAGACCCATAGGACTAGCCGAGAATTCATTTGGATCAATGGTTAGGATTTTTGGACAAATTTCGAGTTTCAAGGCAAAAACTTTGAAAACTTCGGTTTGGGGGGGACAAAATGGTCAAATACTAGTCCGTTTAGGATTCTGAGAGTACCGACATGACCATGGGGAAGGATAACACTTGTAAGAAAAAAAAATCTATTTGGATCAACGGTTAGGATTTTACACCAAATTTTGAGTTTCAAGACAAAAACTAGCCAAGTTTGGGTTCAGGGAGCAAAACAGTCAAATACTAGTCCGTTTAGGATTTCGGGAGTACCAAAACGATTATGGGGATGAACAAGACCTACAAGAAAATCCAAAAATCAATTTGGATCAACGGTTAGGATTTTAGGACAATTTTTGAGTTTTAAGGCAAAAACTTTGAAAACTTGGGTTCGGGGGGTAAAATAGAAAAATACTAGTCCATTTAGGATTTCGGGAGTACCAGCACGACCATTGGGACGAATAAGACTTACAGGAAAAACCAAAAATCCATTTGGATTAATAGTTAGGATTTGAAGACAAAATTTGAGTTTCAAGATAAAAACTTTGAAAAGTTGGATTCGAGGGGCAAAACGGTCAAATACTAGTCTATTTAGGGTTCCAAGAGTAACATAACGACTATGGTGACTAAATATGACATGTAGGAAAAACCAAAAATCCATTTTGATCAACGATTAGGATTTTAGGCCGAATTTTGAGTTTCAAGGCAAAAACTTGCCAAGGTTAGGTTCAAGGGCCAAAATGGTCAAATACTAGTTCGTTTAGGATCCCGGGAGTACTAGCACGATTGTAGGGATGAATAAGACTTGTAGGAAAAACCGGAAATCCATTTGGATCAATAGTTTGGATTTTAAGAAAAATTTTGAGTTTCAAGCCAAAAACTTTGAAAACTTGGATTCAGGGAGAAAAACTATCAAATACTAGTTTGTTTAGGGTTCCAGGAGTACTAGAATGATCATGGTGACTAAATAAGGCCTATAGAAAAAAACCAAAAATTCATTTTGATCAACGATTAGGATTTTAGGCCGAATTTTGAGTTTCAAGCCAAAAACTTACCTAGGTTTGGTTCAGGGGGAAAAACGGTTTTGGGATCCCGAGAGTACCAGCACGATCGTGGAGATGAATAAGACCTGTAGGAAAAACCAGAAATCTATTTGGATCAACAGTTTGGATTTAAAGAAAAATTTTGAGCTTCAAGGTAAAAACTTTGAAAACTTTTCAAGGGGTAAAACGGTCAAATACTAGTCCGTTTAGAATTCCATGAGTACTAGAATGACCATAAGGATGAATAAGACTTGTAGGAAAAACAAAAAATCCATTTGGATCAGCTGTTAGGATTTTAGGCCAAGTTTTAAGTATGAAGTAAAAACTTGTCAAGGTTTGGGTTCAAGGGGTAAAACGGTCAAATACTAGTCTGTTTCAGATTCCAAGAGTACCAAAATGACTGTGGAGATGAGTAAGACCTGTAGGAACAAATGGAAATCCATTTGGATATTGTGGTTAGGATTTTAGGACAAATTTTGAGTTTCAAGCAAAAAACTTATCAGGCTTAGGTTCCGCCCGCCGGGGGGGAGGGGTGGTGGTAGGCAAAACTATTAAATTCTAGTCCGTTTAGGATTCTTGAGTATTGATATGACCGTTGGGACGAATAATACCTGTATGAACAAACATAAATCTATTTGGATCAACAGTTAGGATTTTATGACAAATTTTGAGTTTCAAGGCAAAAAATTTGAAAACTTGGATTCGGGAGGGGGGCAAAACGATCAAGTACTAGTCCGTTTAGGATTCTGAGAGTACCGGGACGGCCATGGGGATGATTAAGACCTTTAAATAAATTAGAATCCATTTGGATCAACGGTCAGGTATGACAAATTTTGAGTTTCAAGGCAAAAACTTTGAAAACTTGGATTCGGGGAGCAAAACGGTCAAATATTAGTCCATTTAGGATTCTGAGAGTACTGGGACGACCATTAGGACAATTAAGACCTTTAAATAACCTATAATCCATTTGGATCAATGGTTAGGATTTTGTGACAAATTTTGAGTTTCAAGGCAAAAACTTTGAAAACTTGGGTTCGGGTGGCAAAATGGTCAAATACTAGTCTGTCTAGGATTCTAAAAGTACCAACATGACCGTGGGGATGAATAAGACATGTACAAACAAACAGAAATAAAATATAATTTTGAAAATTTTGCTTAATTTGTCCAAGTTAATTAATTAGAGTTTTAACTTATATGTATAAAAATTTAAGATAACTTGTAATATATTTATTTTAATTATTTCAGGTTTAACCTCTTATGTTATAACCTGATATCGTACAGTAGAGTCTTAGAGATAATGTGTAAAATTTTAGTTTAAAAAAAAAATTGTCTACAATTTGTTGTTATAAATAAAGTAAAATTTAAGTAGGGGAAAACTTGTACATATATATGTGTGTGTGTATGTGCGATGCAAGAATTATTTTTCTCCACACATTTGATGGGGACTTTGACTTTAGATTATTTTTTTTTCCTCTTTTTCCTTCTTGTATCTTCCCTTCACTACCTCTTTATTTCTCCTTACTTCTTTGCCACCCGAGTTCTATTTGGATATGTTATGTTTTTCTTTTATTTGGGGGTTTATTGGTTAGCCATGGATCACGATGTATAGCTCTTTCTTGCTCCTTCAAGAGCTTCAAGTCCTTCTCTTGGCATATAGCTTTTTTTTTTCCCTCAACTATTGTTTGGCCTTTTAATTTTTGATTTAACGTGAGGATGCAATAGCCAAGTTTAGTATCTTTGATGGAAAGTCCTTTTCCTTCTTGTCACTTGTTTCACCTTCAATCAACAACTTGTACCTCTTATTCAACCATTGGTTGAAGGCATTTGGCGCCTTCTTGTAGCCATCTTTGATCTTGCCGTGTACTCTATCACTTGCAGCTAAGAGCGTGATGTCTTGTAACCTTTCCAACACTTGAAGCTATTGTCATCAAAGTCCGCCCAAACCATGGCAGCCACCATGTTGAGCATTAGCCAAGTAGGAATTTTTGGTGTTTTGTTCTATCTCGCAGTAGTTGTACCCCTGCTTTAGCCCCTTTTAGTTGTTTTGGTAAGTTTGATTCATGAAATTTAGAGATGGTTAGGAGGGTTGTAGGCTGCCATGGTTGGTAGAAAAAAATGTTTTTGTTGATAGAAAAAATGTTTTTGTTAGTAGCCACAACTATATGTGGCCGCCCTTCAATCTTGTTAATAGCTCTTCAATTAATAGTCTTTGTTTTGATATCTTTGGTAATTGAAGATTTAGGATTAGTGAGTGAGGGAATTTTGAATATTATGAATTAGGAATTAAGATTAAAAGTAGAACTTAAATAATTAATGGTAAAGAAAAGTTGAAGTAAGTTGTATTAATGTTGAATATAAATATAAATCAAGTTTTAGAGTTACTTGATTAACTAAATAAAATCTAAGATTAATGTTTGGAAAATGAATAATATGAAGGTTAATGAATCGTGTTGATTTTATTGGAATATGTATGATTACATATATATATATATATATATCTATGTGAACTAGAAGGAAACATGCCTATAAGATGTTTGATAGAATGACTAGGAGAAATTAAATGCTAGTATATGCATAGGAGTTGAATTATATAAACTTATTAGTTAAATAATTATTTGGAAGATTAATTGAATTGGAATAAAAACTACATGAACAAAGATTAGAGAAGTGTTGGTTAAAAAAAAAAAAAAAAAAAGATCTTGGAATTTAGTAAATAAAGATCTTGAGGAGTTAAGTATTATGTAAAATTGAATAAATAATCTAAGAGCAAAGGATGAAGAAATGAGGTTAAGTTGTTAACTGAAAGAAAAGTCTTAGAATTTCATTGCATTAATATTGGAATGGTATGATCCAATCTTTTGGTTGATTTTAAAAGATTAACTTAAATGGGGTTTAATTCTAGGAAATAAGAATGTTGAAACTATGAATTAGAATTGATTTCCTTGGTATGTATATACAGAAGTTTCCTTCAAGGTATTTGTTCAAATACCTAAAAGGATTTAGTTTCAAGAAACACATGGGAGTTGATATATGTATAAGTTTAGTAATTAGAGGATTATAACCATGAAGTTGTAAACTAAGTACTATGTGAAAATAGGATTTCCAGTTCCTGAATTTATTATGGACCTGACTACACACATGAATGCAAGAGGAAGTGACCAGCAAGATCAGTAAACTTATGAGAAGATAATGTATTTTTTGGTTACTAGATTATTCTTGTAACTGTTTATATGTATTTGAATAAATGTGTTTATATTAAGGCAAATAAAAATGTGCAGTGTTATAGTTAAATTATTTGAATTATGCTTGACATGTGATGTTGTTTCTGTTTGATAAGGGTCAATAGAAAAATGAATTTTTATCCAAAATGATTTTTACTTCCGAAATAGAATCTAGGGTGCACCCAAGATACTTTGATTCGATATGTGATTTAAAATGTTTGAGTACTCAACCCCGGTGTAATGGATATGTACAAAGAATATATATTTAGTGTACGGAAGCAAAATTGCCTAGTGAGAGGATATATGTTGTGGGGTGCTATGATACTTTATTGGCGCTTTAGTGTGCTTTGAGTGTTTTGATTAATTTGTTTGTATAATGTATTGAATGACATGTGTTTATTTATTTTTATGATTTCGATATTTATGTACATGTGGGATTTTAATTATTTTATATTTTATGTTATTCTACAATCACTTGATTTATATATTCTATTTGTGTATTGAGTAATGCTAGTACTTTTTAAGCTACATCTTTCCACTCATTGAGTCCTGTGAGACTCACTACTTTCTTATCGATATTTAGTTTTAGTAATAGAATCTCTACAAGCATCAACGACTGATACTGGGCTTGCTAGGTAATTGATGGCAAGGTATATATTCAAGATCACTTACTTGAAGTCAAATAATGGAAGTTTGTTGTCGAATTAGGGTTTTTTGTGTCTGATTTTATGTTGCGTAGTATCTCAGTTCATTCATTGTTGAGATATAAAGCAGGAGCGGGGCTCCTTTTGCATAGTACTATAGTTGGTAACTGGTTAAATATAACCAGGTATTATGTGTTTATATTTTGGACATGTTCCAATTGACAGCGAATTTCTGTCAAAATTCTTAGTAAATTGTTATGTATTTTAGTAAATAAATATTTGTAGTTGACTTGTATTTTCTAAATTCTACTTTTATTTTTTGGTTTGGTCAAGAGTTGTAATTGTTTCTTTGTTTTGAAGTCAAAGTTACGGAGGTTTTGTTACCTATTCCTCTAACCAGTCATGCCTCCATATAAGGTGTGACATCCTACATCCGAGCCTTTGACCTGAGTTAGGCTGATGAATAAGCTCGAGATGACGAAAACTTAGGATTTGAAGCTGAGACTGATATTTAGATTTATGTATTATACTTTTATTTATTATTAATTGTAAATAATATTACGATTGATGTTTATATATATATATATATAATTTGGATTTAAATATAAAAATTCTTTTGAATTAGATATTTACAAGTATAAAGATAAAAATAAATACAAACAATTAAATTACTTCAGAGATTTGCATCTGTATTTTTTTTTTATTGTGTCAACAAATCGCAGACCCAGATAAATTACAAAAACTTAAAAAATTTGCTTTTCCATTGTTCTGCATTTGACTTGTAGACGAAGTTAAATCTATGTTGTGTTTCAACGCCTAGGTCCTAGACTTTAATATTGGCACCCCTAATTATTGGCGGGCTAAAATTTGAGTCTATTGTGCAACGTCTATGCAGATTATGTGAAACTAGTATATGAGTCTTATCTTTACTATGACTACATTTTGTGTCTGTACGCAAATGCAAGTATATTATCTAGTGTCTCTATTTTGACTGTCTGAGTTTTCATTTTGCAAACCCCAACTAATGGTTCAGTTTAGTTCTATGTTTGTATACTGTGTTTGGGTGTTGGGAGCTAAAAAGTTATTTTTGACTCTACTTAATAATGTATTTGGTTAAAAATTAAAAGTGATTTTGTCCAACGCAAAACACAGTTTTGGCCCATTTTGGGTAAGTTACCTTTAGAGAAGTAACAAATGGGAAACTTTTCTAAAATACATTTTGCAAGGACAAGGGCACAATTTTTATAATATTTCAAGATAAAATTGCCCATTAACCTTTTTTTTAAAATTTACATGAGTTAGTCATTATCTGATTTCCAAATAATTGTGATCAGTCTCTACACTTACTTTAGAGCCTCATACGATATTTCATTAATTTATTCAAGATTCTAGAATGATCTAGTCCACTGTTTATTTTATTTTTTCTTTATCTTTTCATTAAAGGTGACTCTTCCTGTTCTCTAACTTAATAAATTGCAGTTAGGGTTTTGTTAAAAGTTTTTTTTTTTTCACTTTAGCCATATTTTTTTTCTGTTTAATAATAGATTGCATGTGAAATTGTTTAAAATAAATGTTATATTTCTTTTATTTAGTGCTTTTTTTTATACCATTGATTTAGTTACACATTAGAGGTTCGAAAAGGGTAAGAAGGGAAAGACTCTATATAATGTGTTTGTCCATGCTTATCCTTTCGTGCCCTTGGTTTCACTTCTGATAGTCCTTTTATGTCTTTTATACCATTCAAAATACTTATAAAATTATGTAACTAAACACCTTAGTAACCAAACATAAAAACAGATTCTATTAAAATCAATTCTCCAGTAATCACTTTTGGTAAAATCAATTCTCTAAAACACTGTTTTGTAAATGCCAAACTAAACTAGCACAATGTCATTTCTTGTAGTGCATGAAAAAATTGACAAAATCCTTAAATATTTGATTTCAAGAAACTAAAAGTATTGTACATTAAGAAAATAAAACTTTTACCAACAATTGGATGCCTGCAAATCTAAGTTCACTGTAGTTATCCATGAGGAAAGTATTCTCAAACTTCCCTTTTCCAGCCCACTTAGTTTTCCACATGTTTGAGTGAGTAATTTCCTTGTCCATTATTCTTTTCACCTTAGGCATAATCTCATTCATGCACCTTTCAACTTTTCCACTTAATTTAGTGAATTTGTTCATCACATACTCCCTTATAAATTCAAACACTGTTGATTATCTGCTTGCCCTTTGTAGACAAGACAGTCTTGCTGAAGGGTTATGAGCATCTACTAAACCTTCACTCTCTTCTACCTTTACAGGTTTAGTTTCATCATCCATATAATCAGGAACATAAACAGTATGAACCTTAATAACATGTTTTACAATTACAACATTGTCAACTGGATGTTCAACATAAATTTCAGCTACCCCCATTTCTAAATTTTATGGATGTCTTATACATCTCCGTAACATCCTTGTCAAAAAAAAAAAAAAAACTCTTTCTATCCATTGGTAAGAAACTTACCAAGGGCTCTCCAATACAACATCTTAAAATTATTGTACTTTAACAGTTTTGCAATCCTACCAACAACTGTAAAGTATGACTAGTAGTCTATGTGGAAACCAAAAGACATCAATTAAACCTATTTACATAACTCAAATCACTATTTTTCAGGTTTTTTATAAAATTACTCCCCATGATGTAGTTCCACTTGGATTTACCATCAACATTGTTCCCTTTCTGGTATAGAAAAAGAAGAAAAAGACAAATCAACACAAAATTCAAAGACATAAACAACAAACATGTTATGTATTTCAGAATCACAATACACAACTCGGATAAAGCCAATATAATACAATGTCGTGTATTTCACAACATTTAAACAAATAAAATGCATTGAAATCATCATCTATCTAATTTAAAAGGAATAAAAGGCATTTTTAGTAAATTGAAAGTAGAAGCTCCTATAACAGAAACAGAGAAAAAACAAAACAAAAGCCCTAACCTAATGTCTCTTCCATAATTCTTCAACCTACCAATTCGTATTTAAGAACCCCCAACAAAATCTTCCAATTCAAACATGATTCGGATCTAAGTCTGAAATCGAAATTCCTAATGAATATAAGAAACCCTAATCCCAAATTTTAAATTTTCGCACTGGTAGGCACGATTTGGGAAAAACTAGGGGACTAATGAGGATCATTTAATTTGAAAACGATGTAGTTTCTCCAAAAGGAAGAGAAATTACATCATTTTATAATTTGACTAGTGAGCCCAAGCAAAAAAATAGGCCACATGTTGTCCATATAAGAATCCGGCGTTGTGTTCATTAGTCCATATTGGTTCGATCAGTGAGAGACAAGATGGTTGGGACCTAATTAGTGTAAGATTTTAATTACGAGGACCCAATTACAATAAAGTAAATTGTAAGGACCAAAGTGAAATCTAACTCAAACTACATGGACCAAATAAATAATTAGCCTTTTTTATTTGCTTTATTTTTACAAATAAAACCTTAAAAAGTAACTTAGGAATATTTTTAAAACATATCCTTTTTGGTAATTTAAATACCAAATACATTTGAAATTTTAGTTTCCAACCATGTTTTATAATCATCCAAATGACATAAAAAAAATTAATGTTTGCAACTACATCTTGAAACTATAGTTTTCAATTAAAAATTAAACCAAACTCACATGGACAACCATTTTTGCTTGGTGGACAGTGTAGGCCAAAACTTGACGTTAGACTATTTAAGCATTTATAAGTTTTTTTTTTTCTCTCCTAAGTCCCCTCATTAAAAATTACTCTTTTTTTTCAAGTGGCTTACTTTTTGTAATTTTGAAAACCTTTTACTATCAAATAAATAAAGGAATAATAGTTTAATATAAATTAATTTTCTTTTAGAGTGCTATGAATGAAAATAAATATTAAGAGTATAATTTTTATGATTATAATATCACTGTATTAATTCTTTTTCCATTTTTAATTTTTTTTAGCATAATTAAATGTTTAAATTATTTTTATAAAAATAGTTTTTTGATATCTACATCAATTGTTAATGAACATGTATATATATATTTATACGATTCACACATGTTGCGTGTGCCTATAAAAACTATTATAATTAAAAGCATGATAGTTCTCATTTGAAATAAAGGGTGTGTTAAGGAGTGTACAATTGGACTAGTGGGTCGAGTATGTTATAAATCTCATTTGATCCGTCCAAGTTGTGTTGACAAGAATCACACTCAAATTTTGAATTTGAGCTAGAAATAAATATAAATTTGAGTCTTTTAACATTAAAAATTTAATACAAATATTAAAATAAGATAAATATAATTTATAATAATGTATATTTAACATGAATATAATTCTAAATTATAATTTATATCACTAAAATTATAATTTTTTTTAGAAAATTAACAATATCTTGTCAAGTAACAAATGAGTGTTTATGAACAAAATAGAATAGTCTTACAAAAAATTTATGTCTAATATGTTGTTATTGATAATTTTGTTTGAGAATCTATATAACTCAACTTAACAAATTTTTTTATTCTAATTTTAATTTTTGTGTATTTTTTGAGAATCTCATTGGGTAGTCATTTAATTTGCTTTACTGTAAGAGGATAAAAATTGTATTAAAATTGACAATTTTTTCTACTTTTAGTGAATAAATCTATATATTGTTGGTAAAGATGATTATAACACATCTCAATTCATTTGATTAAAGTCATGTATGGTGGTTAATGTTAGTGACACAAGGCATTTTCTTATATATTGACCGTGAATAAATTTTATGTAATGAGAGTGTGTCAAATATTTATTTATATATAAACTATTTTAAATGTCAGAAAACCTTTATGGTCTCCTAATTTAGAATAAGTATACATTAATTTATTTAAAATAATTAAAAAATATAAAGCTTACTTTCTCTCCTTTAATAACCTCCCATTATTCACTATACTACCCGCTCATATAAATTAAATATTTTTTATTTAAATTAATTAGAAATTAAAACATTTGAATTCTTAAAAACTACCCAATTCACTCTTATTCATACTCTAGCTTATCTTATCTTTTAAATAGAACTTAAAAACTTAAAATTATCACTTTATACTTAAAAAAAAAAAAAAACTATTTGGCATGTGCGTAAGCATATCCATGTGGTTAATATATTTATATTGTTATATATATAATTTTTATCAATTTTAAAAAATTTAAGTCATGTGAAA